>VYXH01009054.1:0-120564 GCA_013397275.1 Burhinus bistriatus | reverse complement strand
TTTTTTTTTTTGTGGAGACTTCTGTTAATTAAGAATTCCTTTTCGATTTAACCATAGTTCTTCAAATAATCCTCGATCTCTAAATAGTTCTTCTGTCCTAACATGAAATAAGGGATAACTCGTTATACCTGATCTTCTTGTGTTTTAACCTTTGTGGTCAAAACTAGCCATGGGCAAAGGTTGGAATATTCCTGCAGGTCCTACTTGAGCTAGCTCAGAATGGGAGTTAAAGCCAGCACCGTATGGTACTTGTTTTATAATGTCATTGTAGGCAGCAGGGATTTTTCTTGAGTTGAGTTCAGTGCTGCTCAATTCTTAACAAGCATTGCAGCAATACCTGATTATGTCATATGTTGGTGCCTAACACAGGTATGGGTAAGTTGTCACTTTTCATAAAGTACTAATAGGTGTAATTCTGTTCTGCTTTTTCAGGAAGCTGAAGCCCTGGCAAAGCAGCAAGCATGAATTTCAACTGCCTTAAATGTTCTGTAAAGGGAATTTCCACAGCTTTTTATAAAATAGTACAATCGTCTCTGCTTCAAGAAATGTAGATGTGATTTCTAACATTTGATTGGTGCTTGCAGCATTCACCGTACATAATACAAATTTGAACACAAATGAAAATGTGAACATAAAGGTAGAGAGCACAGAGTGTATTATTACAAAGTTGGAAGCATAGGAAACTGAAGCAATTAGACATGAATGATTTTCACGTACTTTAAACTGTCTTGGCAATTCGTCCATTTTGTGTAAACTTAAAGAAACTATTTTACTACTAATAATACAGATGGGGTTATAGCTAGAGATCCAACTATTTAAAATATGGAAAACAGCATCTAAAACCTTGTCAGATACTAACTTTAGTGCCTGAGTTGCCTCAATTTCACAGTAATTTTTCAGTGTCTTTTCTGGTTTCAGATGAAATTGTAGGTAGTATTGTGTAGTATAGCCATTGTAGTCACTTTTAAAAGTTGTGTTTGTTCTTTTGTAGAATGAATATTTAAGATTTGTATTGTAACACACTGTACAGATGCTAAAAAAATAATAATGCCATGTGTTTCTCATTTAAATGATCCATATGGGCTCTTTTGACAAAGAAAAAGGGATTTGGGCAATGGACAGCCTTTCCGTTGGCAAGTTCATCACACAGCTGCCTAAGCATGACTTGATTACATGTCTGTGTGCAAGATCCAGTGCACCTCAGTGAAGCATGCACTAATTCCCAGGCAACGTTGCAAATAAGCCAAAACAGCCAGAAATGGCATTTCCTTACCTGTGTAAGGGTGAAAGCCTTTAATGTATTTCTCTACAAAAATACCAGTTCACACTGCTTATAGCATTAGGCATCTTACTGCATGTTCAAGTAGTTATTAGAGTCATATAGTATTTTTTTCAAATGAGGAAATAAATGTTTTAATAGCAAGAACTATTGTAATTAAGCAAGACTTTTTTTTTAAGGTTTCAAAACTTTTTTTCCATTGTTATTGCCATATCATGAAGCTATTACAGGCATCGCAAATCTATTAGTATCTTGTATTGCTGAATTTACCATGTGCAATATTAACCTGTCTGTTCTCCCAGTGCTCATGAGATAGTATGTATTTCTTGGCCATGTTCTGCAAAAATACAAATAATTACAAGTGCCCTGAAGGATAAGAAACAGGTTTAAAAAGTGTGTGGGTAATTTAAAATGCATTTTGCACCACATAATGTACTTATTCCCCAAAAGCATCAAAAGACAGTAAGATAGGTAATTAGTTAGAGGATCATTAGAATAGCTCTGCACAGACACATTTTGATTTTTGTTTTCTTCTTTATGAAGACAGAGAAACAGGTGGTACAGATCTGCAAAAGGCTGCAGCTTGTTGTCACCATCCAGTTAGTTTACACTGATGCTGTAAAATGTGTGCAGTGCTTTTTAAATACTTTCTGAAATGGATTACCATTCATAGTTTTGAAGTCTGAAATTAGGAACAGGATAAAAGTAAAAACTTAGGGTTACAAAGATGTTCTAATGTGCAGTAGTTAAATACTTCCCCCACCAACATCTGTCTGGGGCTTTTGTTCCGTTCACTACAGCTGATGATTTTGTCAACATGTTAAAAGAGAAATGCAGCAACCTGCTTTGGTTGGAGAGCAGCTCTGCTTCTAGAGAGCTCATGATGAAACTTCCACACATATGCGAGTGAGCAGGATCCAGCATGGAGCCAAGTTAGTTAAAATGACATTTAATTCATCTTTTATCCTTTCTGATTTGGGAGCCTGGGAGTCAGTTTGAAGCTTGTCCTTACAAAAGCAAGCACAGTATCAAAAGGCACAGGAATAGATTAATCGCCTTACCTTCAAGATTAACACACACATTTGTGCTTTTTCATTAACAAGCTTTCTCAGTAATTACTGAACTTTGGTGAAATTTATTTTTAAGATCTTTTAGGGATGGAAATTACGTTTTAAATTCAGCGTCTGATTTTTGTTGTTCACGATGACTTCTTCTTTCTGAACCAAGGTGATTTTTCTTTCTTAGTATTGGCATAATCTTTCTCTGTCTGAACTAGTGGTCAAGTTTTTGAGAAAGTATGTAAGAATACTAAGTGAAGTCTTGTGAAGAAAGTGAAATTTGACACACAAGTGACTATACTCATGCCAATTTGTTGTATGTATGGTGTAAGTTTTGTGAATTACAGTCATTATTTTGTAGAAGCTGTAATCAAAAGTTGCTGCCAAATTCGGTCAGTTCAGCGACCCAAAACATTCTGAAATGAGGTCAATCTCTGTTTCTGACGGTCAAGAAAACTGCCAAGCTTAAGAAAGCAAAGTCACTTCCCTCATCTTGTCCCCCACCCTTGCCATATGGTAGTGTTCAAACTGTGTCGGCATTCTTAAGAAAGCTCTGTTGGGACATAGTGAATTATTTCTTTGTCTGGGGAACAAGGCACCAACACAGACAGAAAAATACTGAAAATATCTCTTTGTTGTGTGACTGCGTGGAAAACTTGCATTCATTTTGATGCAGGTATCTTGCATGAATTTAGGAGTGCTAGGAATGTGTTGCCTATATGCTATTTTTGTTTCCCATACCTGTGTTAGGTTAATGATGGGCAGAAGACCTGAATATGTTCTTTTTTTTTTTCCCCCCCTATGTAAAAGGCAGAGATGGAGGACTTGACCTGTATATTAACCATTCCTGTATCATTCCAATAAAGTTGTTTTAGAATGCTTTCTCACACAACTGACTTCTTTGCATGTTTTGTTCATGGTTTGAAGTGGTCCCGTAAGTTGAAAGAAGTGGTTTCCAAATGAAAATAACTGCTTTATTTTAGAAGTACTGGATCTATACAACAAAGTAAGCTGCAGCTGCATGTTAAGTCTGTTGGGTTGGCTCTCTCCCCTGTTGCAATTTAATGGGTTTTAATTACTTAGGATACACCTACACAAAACAGTCTTGGGAGGTTTTGGGAGAGCACTGAACACACTTCCTAGTTAACCTGCTTTCCCACTCTTTCCCCAAGGCAGCTACAAATTGAAAGCGGACAGGGCATATCAGCTTCACCCCACGCCTGTAGAGCTTGCCAAACCATCTCAGTTGCTTTTTTTTGCAATGTGTAATTAATTAGCTTTATGCTGCTCACAGCAGGGGAACTATGTAATTTAATATTTGTGTTGCCAGAGGGCAGTGTAGGATAAATTTTTAAACTAAAACTATTCACTTTTGCCTTCTCCATTTGCCTGGTACGTTCTTTTAAGCTTTACATGCCGAAGTTTTGCACCGACTTGAAGATCTATAGAGCTACAAAAGATGCATTTGCAGCCCCTAAACTGCACCAGGATTTGCCCAAATCCCAGACTTCAGTTCACATGCTGTAAAGGAAACCAATAACTGAGTTCTTTAAAGAGTGGTTTGCGAGAGGGCTGCTTGCTTGCCATTTATAGGATGAAGCTTTTTGTCTGAATAACAAAAGCACAACCAAGAACAGTCAGTTATGTTGATGTCTTTTAATAGTGTTTATTGCTTATCTCTCACTTACTTGCCCTTCTTTAGTGTCTTAAAAAATGGTCCATAATACAAGGTAAATGGGCTTCTGATGCCATTTCTGAATGACAGCGAATCCCATTTACTCTCCCTGTATATATATTTCACTTGTATAACCCAGAAAAATCTCTGGTTTTCTTGTCTGTTTATGAAAAGTCTTAAAAAGCTGAATTGTTATTCATTATTGTAAAGCTCAATACAAATTGTTTTCAAAAATCTGTTTAAAAAAACAAACTGCATGTGTGCTTATAATGTTTACTTAACTTGCTGTTTCAAGTTACAAAGGTGTACACTGTAATAATAAACTTTTCTACCAATTAATGTGGGATTTTATTCATTTCTCATTTAATATTCTTAATCTGTATGTCATGGAAAATTCTGTAAAGTCTGATTATATCATTCAGCTTGTGTTGCACATATTTCAAATGCCAGCAATGTCTTGCAATACAAATTTGAGGTATGCACAGTGGAGATAGGTGCCTGCTCGTCCCTTATTGAAGAGACTTCATTCTGAGTCAGCACAGGCTACCTTCACAAAGACAAAGCCCAGAATGGCTTAACTTGAGGTAGAGTTGCAATCAGCAGAAGTAAGTGAGTAAATGAGTGGCACCTGAGCCGCTCAATTACTGGTGAGAGAGAGAGAGTGTGTGCGTGTGTGTGTGTGTGAATTAAGTGTTTTTCAAAGGACTAATTTAAATCCATTAATGTAATAGATTCAGACTGATCAGTAACCTATGTTAAGAACCTTATCAGACCTCATGTCTCCTGTTTTCCACATTATGGTAAGAGAATTTTAATAGCCAATTTAAAAAAACTGAGACAACTCATTACCTGGGAACAGGCCATTAAGGTTTCCTGACTTTGTGTTTTCCTGATGTAGTGTTTTCCTCTTTTGCCAGTCTTGCTTTTTCAGGGTTTTTTTTTTTTGTGATGTAAATACAACAGTGGGAAAGCATGTATGATACTGCCTAGAGAGAGGCATTTTGCGTTCACATTTTCTCACCTTATCACCAGCCTCTGATACAGAGCAGATTCAAGGTGTACGGGGAAAATGAAGGCATTTAATCATTGCTTATATCCATGTAGCCCATTCCATATCTGAGTACCGGCACTGCATTTCTTCCATGTTCCTTTTTTTCCCTTTCTCACAGAGATCACGACGGCATCTGCACTTGTTCTGGAAATGGATTACACTTGGCATAGAAAAAAGCTGATGTGTGAAGCCCATCTGAATACATCTGGTAGCACTACCCACACAAAATAATCCCACTCTACAAATAATTACCAATTAATTATCTTTTAGTGAATTTCCTGCAGAAGTATTCTGTGATTTGTTCATATCACGTGATCTTCGTAGAATAGTTTAGATTGAGAAGTTTATTATTAACAATTTTGAACTGTATTGGTAAACTTTCGGAGAAACTTTGGGAAATGCAAAAGGATTCTAGAAGTCAACTTAAGATGATGAAGTAGAAATCACTGTCTTACTACAGGAGCTGAGCACTATACCCCGAGTGTTCAGAGTATGCAAAGTACATATATGTAGTATGTTGCATTCATGAACTATCAAGTGCCAAAATTGGTCCTCTATACATAATTACTTCTCTCACAGATTTGTCTGTTGAAGACATCTTCAGGAACTTGGAGACATCTTCATTTTCAGTTCTGTGCTGTAACATCTCAAAATCCTTTAAAAAAAGGAAACGAGCAACATCATTAATAAACTCTCAACTGCACTGCAATTCCCATCTGGTTTCAATTGCTTTTTGAGTCCTTTCCCAGCATGTAGGGCAAGTTATGTTTCATGCAAACAGAACGTGATCAGACGTATGGTTCATAACCACGAACGGGGCATCAAATCCAAGTTAACTTTCGTGAAGGCCTAAGGCCGAGCCCGCGGGCGGCAAACCGCGGCAGCGGTACACACCGTGGCTCTGAGCGCCGTTCGCTCCCGTTTCCCCCAGCTGAAGCCCAGCCTAAGGCCAAGGCAGGGGGCGGGATGGGCGCGGCCCAGGCCGGCGGCTCTACCCTCCCTCCGCCGTACACACCGCCACCGACTACCGGGGACCGCCCGCCGCCTCCGGCCCTCGCTGACCGACACACCAAGCAACTCGTCCCGCAGCCCGTTAACGCCCAACCCCGAGCGCCTGCGCCCTGCTTCTGCCTGACCGGGAGAGCCGGAGGCAGCCGAGGGGCCGCCGCCCGAGCTGGGGGCTCGCCCGGACCCCGCTCACCTGCCCGGGCCCGGTCAGGCCGGTGTGACAGACCCCAATGGCGCCCGCAGCCTCTCACCGGCCGCCGCCTCCTGCCGTTGCTGCGGCAACCGACCGCCACACAGCGACTGAGGCCAGCCTCCCCCGCCTTCCCGATTGGCCGCTCCTCTTGTCAGTCAGCGTGAAGACCCGCCCCCTCCGGTGCTCGGGACCGGCAGCCGAGGCGGCCAGAGGAGGGCAGCGGCGGGGCGGTCTGCGCCGCCCTGCGTGAGGCCGGCCGGTATCGCGGCACGCCTTCTGGCGGGGTACACCGCACTGGCAAACGGCCCCGCCGCCAGGAACCGCAGCCAGAGCCCTCCCGGTCCACTCTGTAGCCTCCTCCCGGGAACGGGCCCGGCCGACCCCAGGCCGTTTCTTTCCTCTCAGCGCCGGGGTCCCCGAGCGCTTCGGGTGTCCGTTCCGGGTCGCGGGGTGAGCTCTCCTCTGAGCCGGCCTCTCCGGTCGCCTTCGCTCCCCTGTGACCTCCCCATGCCTCCTGTCCGCCGCTGTGCGGTGGAACTTGGCTTCTTTATGCGTAAAAAACCCCCTACTGTGGCACCCCGGATCCGTGAGCGCCTCAGGTGCCAGCAGGCCCCGGCGGCAGCGGCGGGTGTGGGTCACCTGCGGGGGCCGGGAGGTGGCAGCGGAGCGACGCGGGTGCTGGCGGGGAGAAGCGGTTTTGGGGCTGTACGTTACCAAATCGGGCAGAAGAGGCGTCAGCAAGGAGCCGGAACGTATGTTCGGGTAAATGAGGCGCTGTTGTGCAAGAAGGTATTTGAAAACTGCGGGCAGGTTGTTAAAGTGAAGTACTGCGGGCTGAAATGGAAAACAAAAGCCTTGCAACAGCTATGCCTGAAAAAACCCAACCAGTTGATGCAGTCAACTTGTATTTCACGTTTATATGCACATAAAATATGTAGTCTGGGCTGAAATACGGGACTTTTTACATGCTAGTGTAGTTCATGTAATATAATTGTGTATGGTAATACACAATGCTGTATTATTTATTTTTTTCATATATGAATGAGGTAGCCAAATTTATTTTTCTTTCTTTATACAATCTTCTTGAAGTTTAGCCTCAGGATTCAGGCGTGCTTGTCTTGCTGACTTTTTCTTCTAACTGCAGTCTCTTTTCAGCTTCTGAAATAACTTTGGTTCTATCTTGTTCTGATTTTATTTTTGTAAATACAAAGGGTTTTTTTTTTGTAAGATCTTATTGATAGAAATACATTCATTTCCTTGGATATTGATGCATTTGACGCCTGAGTACAACAGAAATGAAAGGTGATTTTTTTAATCACTCAACACTAATTACCTACGTTGATTTCTCCCTCTCTCTGTTACTTTGTGTTTTGTTGAAACTGCTGCACAAAGAACAGGGCTGCAGCTGGCACTAATTATAAGGTCGGTGAAGGAGGCAAGGTTTAAACTGCATGGAATTTGAACCACCCTGTTTCCTGTGGGGTTTGGACCCCTCCAAGACTGGGGGCAGACATACTCTGTTGAAGTCACAAGCACATCTACCATGCCAGAAATTAAAGTAATTTTAAACAGCCTTTAAATATTAAATGAGTTTTATATACATTCAGTGGGAATAAAAATAGCTGTCATTCTGCCTCCATAAAAAACAGGTCTTTTGTGAAGTATAATTGATAAGAATAGGAGGAATAAGTCTAAAGAGACTCCATTGGACCTATATGGACATAGTTACTTCAAACCTTACATTAATTCAGTTCTAAGGCACATCGTTATTTTGCTGCCAAAACACACTGAATGATGGGTTGCAATCAACATGTTGCTGTGATGTTATCTTTGTACTCCAGTTTTATTTTACATTTGTGTCTTGCTCCTATTGTTACACTAAGCAGTGTCTATTTAAGAGCTTTTGTCTAGTACCTGGATGAGATTCAGCTTCTGATTTTTTCTTATCTTCTGAGAAACAGGAAATTTAGAAAAGGAATTGACAGAAAACTCTTCAAACTGTCTATGGACTGGATTTAGTGCTGGGGGAGTGGTGTGGTTCACTGCATGAGCTCAGTTTCAGCCTCTGTGAGAAGGACGCACTAAAAACACCATGGGGGCACCTCAGACATGCCATTGAGACAGAGGTAATTTTTGAGCCCAGAGAAAGTGGCTTTGGTCAGTGAGCAACAGGACTGTCCACAGCTGTCTGATGGCTACTGCTTTCAGAGAGCAGATTCTCAATATTTGCATTTTATAGACAAATGATATTCATTAAAATCTCGATGAAATGAAGTTGTCAACTTCTTCCTCGTCAGAAGAAGGTCACAAGACTATAAATTTAGCTGTTTGTTTCAAAAGGGGAAATGGTGTAATTAACATCGCCTCTGTAAGTCAGGTGGGTGATAGAACAAAACTGAACTTCTGTAGATGGAAGCATTTGGTGGAATTCATTTTCAATTTTGAACAACCTGGTGAAGTACAGGCACCCTGATCCTTTCATAGTCTTGTTTTTGGATGACGTATTATGGCAGTTAGCAACTCATCAGCATTGCACCACAGTCAGAAATATCTCAATTTTTTTTAAACATCCTCTTTTAGATCTGCTGTCACTTTTCCAGTGGGATCACTTCTGTTTTAAAAGG
This sequence comes from Burhinus bistriatus, assembly GCA_013397275.1. NCBI lineage: Eukaryota > Metazoa > Chordata > Aves > Charadriiformes > Burhinidae > Burhinus > Burhinus bistriatus. The sequence continues at coordinate 111,676 of VYXH01009054.1, read as the reverse complement.
AAAAAATGAGGAACTAAATCACGTGTATGTAAGGTTTTTTTCCACGCAGACAGGGGTGAAGAATGAGTATGTAAGAATCTATTCTCTTACAGCAGCTGTAGTAAGAGTTCTGGGCGATGTGATTATCTGCCTCTCTTACCCTACTAGGATTGGTAAGTCTAGGCTTTTTTAGCCTTTTTTTTTTTTTCCTTGTGCTTTGTTCCAGAATGCAGGCACCATTTACTTTATTTGAAAGAGAAAAATTTTGCTAAGATTACCATATTTTAGCTCGTGTGATCACTATGGGCATTTTCAAAGCAATACAGTAAAATTTTCTAGCATGTAAGGATCTGGGTACCTGTGTCCTGTTTTTCAGAAGCAAATGACATGCAGCATTCCAAATTCCATCGATGTTCAGCAAGATTTAGACTGTCAAGTATTCTTGTTTCTTTTGAAAATGGCACTTGGTTTCCTAAGTTCCTTAAGAGCTTAAGAAAATGTCCTGCTTTTTTGCATATGTAAATGATTCTGTAGATAAAGTAAATAGTTATGCCAATGTAACCAGGAGAAGGCATAGTGGACTACCTTCTTGTCTGCTTTAGTCTCACTTGCAGGCATATCACAATTCCAGTGTTACCTTCAGCTTCAGGGAGGGAATTTAAGCTAAAAAAGAACCCCCAAAAAGAAAAGAGCAAACAGTTGTACTGTGGCTATGTGTAAACTTAGGAGGGAAGTTGAAAATTTCCATCTCTCAAGTAACTGGAGTTTTAGGATAGCTTTCTGGAAGGAGTACTGGGATTAAAAAGTCACCCAGTGTATCAAGTTTCATTGCAGAACAAATAAGCCAGAGTATATGATTTGGTTACTGGTAGAAGCAACTGAGTAGAGTGAGGAGGATCTTTCAGGTTATATATCAAATATCATATTAAATTTGCAGAGGTTTTGTTTGTGTGGAGAGCTATCTAGTGACTTGCATAGCATTACTACTGATGTAAATTGGCAGCACTGTGAAAAGTATTGAGCCTTAATTGTCCATGATATAAGTAGAGTTTTTGGTGTATTTCAAACAGTATGCCAATATGGCATGTTCTTTGGGAGATTCACTGTGTATTCTTCAGTATAACTGCCTCATCCCTTGCCTCTCCACCCTGTTTCAAACCATGAGCACACTAGGTGTGTGAAGGTACTTGAATTATGCAGAGACTAAAAAGACATTTGAAGAACAGATTTTCTTGGGTTCATCTTTCCCATTCCTCCCTAAGAGGAGTGGTGATGATCTTTTCCTTAGTCAGTTTAGGTCAGCCTTGGCTCTAAATGGAAAGATTCCCATTGATTTTAACAGTAGGTCAATTGAACAGGAATGATAAAGAATCATTAAACGTAGTAGATTATTTTGAGATGTATCGGCTAGCTTTTCATGTGTAGTAAAACTATGGAGCCTATAGATACACAAACATACTACTCATCACTTCACTATCAGGGAAGACAAATTAACTATTTATACCTTTTAAAATCATTATTAAGAGGGACTCTAAAAACACTTGTATGTGTGAACTGCATTTTGGATGCAGTCTTGAAGAACTATCAGCATCTTTTGAAGCTCCTTGGCACCTCGCGGGAGAGCTCAGGCCAATTCAGTATCAACCTCTATGTCCGAATTTGATCTTGATTTCCTTCCTGTCACCTGTTTAGCTCTTAGAAATTGTTGTCTTTCAATGGAAAAAGTTGATTTACAACTGATGGTAGGGATAGACAAAATAATCTTGCTGATTTCTCCAGCTCTTTAGTATGACCTATCTTAACTAGCCACAATGCAGAAGAGATACCTAGGAACAGAAGTGATATTACAGATGAAGAACCCAGTTCAGATTGATTTTTGTTGACGTGGTATGGAGGTTAAAATTGTAGAAAAGCATGCAGTTTACCGTTTACTGAAAATAAATATTCTAGAGAAAAAGAAAAATCATAGTCCTTATGAAAGGTACATTGTTCAGGTTTTTTTTTTTTTAATTATTATTCCTCTTTGTCCAGATAAGTTTGAGATACTCTGCCTGTCTTTCTTTCACTCACAGGACTACATGGAACTCTGGTGATTAGACTGTTACTCACACTTGTCATCATGTTGGCAGAAGGCATCTTAACTAGACTCATATATAAAGAAAGCTGTCGTCAAGATAAGCCTCGCAAATCTCATGCATCCAAAAAGGATAAAGAGGGAATCTGGAGACAGAAACTTGTAGACAACCCAAAAATTAAAGGCTTTGCTGATGGACACGTGAAGCAGGACGAGATCTCTGCTAAAAGTAGCAAAAAGGAACACAGGAGTGGTCCTCAATGGAGAGCTATAAAAGAAGTACCTGCAATAGATCAGAAAACACTTGTTAAAGGAACCATATCCCCAGCTTTACATATCCCCAAAAGAGAACAAAATACTGAACAGATGGATTTGTATAGATCCTGGTCATGCAACAGCATTTATCAAAACTATCCTGACTTACATATTGGGGGAGACCATGTGGGGGACCATATGTGTGATTCGGGTTGTGTTTTGGACCATGTGTGTGATGAACTTCCTGATGGCCCTATTTTACTGTCCATAGATATTCCTCTGGGTCAGTCCCCTCTATGTGAACATCCCAGAAAGCCAAGTATAAAGTCCCTGTCTGGAGAGGAAGCTGGAGAAAGGAGCGTCATGCTCTGTGAGGAGCCTCTTTCAAACTCCATGCTCAACAAGTACATGGAAAAAAAAGTGATGGAGCTCTATAAAGAGTTTTTTGAAGAAAACTTGACGAGGTGTGGTTCTGTAACAAACCTCCTCACATGCAGTTTGATACGGAATAACCTGAATCAGATCAGCTTTCAGATATCCCAGGAGTGGAATATAGAAACATCAAGAGCCAGAGAAGTGCTCTTGCACTCTTTAGCTTTGTTTAGTTTGTGCAACACTGCCAATAGAAATAGCTCTGAATTTAGTACTCCAGACTTACAAATCTCAAACCCAGCATGCATGAGAAAGAGCTACAGGATGCATTTTATGTCATGACTGGTCTACTTAGCTGAAAAGATGAATACGATTCAGATACGAATATTTCACTTTAAGGATTAGATTGGGAAAGGCAAACATTTACACACTACAGACTTTTTCAAATAAATATTTTAAGGCTTAAACCATACTTTCTCTATGATGCTTGTTAGCAGAGGAAGTAAAGGTCAATTTTCTTTTTTCTAATACACATTTTGAAATTAATTTCTCTCTGAAATGCTAGTCAACCATATTTTTATAATGTATATATCCTCCTTCTAAGACTCTGGCTGTATGAGTGATTGTACTCATGTACCATCAGATTTACTCCTGCGAGAATAATCAATCAAGGCGTGTGCTGATATAACTTTGATCTAAGAAACTGATCCACCCAGCCAGTAAGTAAATGAGTCAAATTGTCTTTGCTGGACTTTGGATTAGGCTATGTAGTCGAAACCCAAGTTTTGGACGCTCATGTTCAAATTTTGCTCCTGCAAGCTTGATCACAGTAGCTGAAAAAATATTTCTTTGGTTTGAAAATTTTGTCAGCAGATGGAGGTATTCAGGACTCTGGATTATTTTGTATATATTATCATACATAGGAAATACATCAACATGATACATGAATGAAGACACTGATATTATTGCATATATATGTTCGTAGTGCATAGGTGGAGTATGTTACAATGAAAATCTAGGTGAGATAGCTGATCAAGATTGTAAAAGTGTTTCATTTTCTGTAAAAAAAAAAAAAAAAATTCCTTTTAAATAAATCCTTACCTCTTTGATGAAATCCACACAGCTTTCTGTCAGTATGTTTTATTTTATGTTCCATTTGTGTTTTTAGTAAATAGACTCTGCCTTTATTTCCTTGGAAATGAAGCACCTGCAACCTTGGCAAGCTAAAACAATTGCAACATTCCTGAAAAGGTAGTGCAAGCTTTCTTCATCTTTGTTTGGACATTGAAATGCAGATTTTCATACGGAAATTACGTTACTTAGCTTTCAAATGCATTTTCTTCCTTTTCTATTACTTCTTCTCAGTAAGCATTTCAGCTGGAAATTAATCACTGTGTCACCGTTGTAAAATGAAAAATGAATTAGGCTGTTACCTGGTCTGCAGAAGTTTTCTTGTAGTAAGGAAACCTCTTTACTTGTACCATGACTAAGTACAATTTGACACACCTGCTGTTCTGGGTTTGCAATCGTAAATCCAAACCCAAAATCTAGCAACAAACTATATTTATACAATTGTAACCTTTGTAATGCATGCTAATGTGCTAGTTAAATCATTTTATCCAGTTCCTGAAGCCACCCAATGCAGAGGTATGGGATGAGTTATAAAGCAGAGCTTCTCGGTGAAACTTGCTATGAAACAACTAATGTAAACCAAAACATTCTTTGTCTTTGAGACACATCTCTGAAACTCTGATGCATAATATGCTTTTTTAAAAATCTTTGTCAATCGTCTAAGAGAATATGAAGGATCTTGTGATCTCTAGGTAATAATACATCAAATGCAAACATATTTGTGTTTGTAAATCAAAGCCCTTGACATCTGATCAGTCCTTTGAAGAGATCAAAGTTGTTTGTTAGGTTTTGTTGGGGTTTTTTTGCTTGTGGGTTTTTTTGAAATCCAGCATCTTTAGTTGTTGGGCTTTTTAAAAAATCATCTCTGAGCTGGCATTTATAGTGAAAATAACAGTAGGCTTGAAAGAATGCCTCAGAACATTGAGAAGATCTGAATTCATAAGGGATTCACCTTGAAGCTCTCAAGTAATTTATCTTATTAAGTAGTTGCATTTACTGTAATAGAAACTGTATGATGGGGCTTAGAGTTAAAATTGTACCTGTTTTGGCCTATATAGAGAAGGAAATTTGCAGAAAAAGGTATACTGGACCCTTAATAAGCTGTACGTATGTAAAGACTGCACCTTCATAGCATGGGGCTTCTTTTGGAGGAGGAGGAGGAGGGGGATGCAACTGCCACTGTGTGTGTCATTGTATGCAGTGTCAAACAGTCTGCTAAATATAGCAGCGTGCATAATGGAAAGGGAACTAAAAAGCTTCTGTGTATCTTAAGATTTTTAACCTTTTCTGATGCCTTACAAATTTCTTCTGGGATTGGTGTAACTTAAATTCATTGAGCCATGCACTTTAGTTGTGTACCTAATGTCTAACACACGTTCAGACAGAAGCATATGTATTCAAATATGAGATCAAACCTCAAAGCTCCAAAATAAAACACAAAACAAATACTTGGCCCACAAGGCTACTCAGTCTGATAGATTGTCTGAATGAGCCTATCTAAGCATCGAGCCAATTCAGCATCTGAACAGACTGAATACCTCTGGTTTTGAGGTGTTTCCCAACTTTTTATACACTTTGATCTTGGAGCTGTAGGAAGAAGGACACACTGCTTCTCTGGAATTGCCTTGACAGCTGGGCATTAATTTCCCTCAACTGCCTTTGGAAATCCTACTCCTGCTCTTTGTTTCTCATCTTGAATGCCCAACTTTCAATCTTTTATGTTATTTTTGTAGGTCATCTTCAATTTGAGGTAGACTTTTCCATGATAGCATTGTGGTAGGATGAGTATTTTCAGGCGGATGAAAGAAAAGTGAGATTTTTGTAGTTTGGTGACTGGCAGGATTGAGAAGAACCTGCTCCCATGGGAAAAGAGATCTGGGTGGCCGAAGTAAGAGCCTCTCTCTCCTAATTAAAATGACAGGCAAAGACAATTCCTGCTGAGTACATAGCAAATAATTAAATAAAATCAGACTCATACATGTCCAAGACCTAAGGGAACATCCTTGCCCAATCAAAAATTCCCATTGACCTTAGTAGTGCAAGGAGTATAAGTCATACTGAAACTGGTCCCTGTGTTTCCAAGAGGATGATAAGAAAGGATGCTTTGCTTTTACTGTGCGTTGCTCTAATTCCATGTGTGTCTCATTAATCCCCTTCTCAGCATTCAAAATCAAGTTGAGTCTCTCGGAAGTGGCCAAATAACTTCATTAAATTCTGGAGGAGTCCAGAGTGGGCAACACTCTAAAGTCTTCCTTGGTAGAGGTGCAGAGAATAAGTTAACTGAGGATGAGAGGAAAAATATTCTGAAGGGCATCAGTAACCAAAGGGTTTGCAGTTAACCATAGAAAAAAGTGCTCTGTGGCATTTGTGCTGCCTTGGTCCAGCCTTTGATTTCCCCTGGGATGTATTTATAGTTCAAACCAGAGTCTTGAAAGAAGTTAATTGCACAAGGTTCTTCCTCAGGAAATGCGTAAATCAGAGTTTAAAGCTGAGGTCCAGACTCTGGTTGTTTTTCTGTCCTTCCCAGCCCTGAGAAATGTGTTCGAGGAGATCTGATCTTCTCTCTTGCTAACCTCAGAAGTCTAGCCCTAGATATTACAGTCAAATGCGGTTTCAACACTGACGTTAACAGAAGCTGCTGATCATCCACTGCTACAGTGGGTGAAACCCTGATGGACCTGCTTCTCCCATCACCATTAAAGAAATGGAGTGGCAGAAGAGAACGTGGAAGTGAATATTCTCTATTAGCAGAATCCGAGGTTACTGTGAAGCTGTGGCCATCCGATACCTTTTCAAGACTGGTTTCGGAGCCCATTTTTGAATTAGTTTTATCAAGTATGTGGACAATTTCAGCTAGAATGAAAAGGAAACGCAACACAACAAGTAGTGTTACGAGAAAAGCTTGTTATCTATAGCCCTTTTTATAATTATAGCCTGTATTACGACCTGATGGAGACGCGAGGAGCGCGTCACGTAATTGAGGACAGCAGCTGCCCTGAACCCAGCTGTACTGCGGACGCAGAGGAAGCAAGGACGGTCCTAGCACCTGTAAGGATAATACGGGACTTTACTGCAGGCATGCTTTTGGGTTTTGTTTTTCTAATAGAAAAACCTAAGATGGCTTAGTTTTTAGAATTTAAATAAAAGCACAATTTGGAGGAGGGAAAGGGAAAGTGAATTTTCAGCTAATTTATGTAGCTACTTAGCACAATAATGCATATTTTAGCAGTGCAAATGAAGATGTAGATAAATGCACATTGTTAATGTAAAGCACCACAGACTATATTTTGTTATTGATGCTATGCAGTTTTGCCCATGGAAAAGTGTCATCTACATACTTTTTCCACCCAGCATTTGTTACTCTGGTTTAATCCAAAATTTAAATAACTTCTCAAAATTCACTTCTCTTTGTAGGAAGAAAGATATCTGCAGTGTTGTTACATAATACATTTTAGGAGCAAAGTCTGGTAATTTCTGGAAAGATGAGACAAATATCTTTATTATTCACTCAGATGCTATTTTTAGTTCAATTTTATTTTAATTGACATGTGCCAACCCATGACATGCTTTGGATTTATTTATATTTGAAAGATATCAAGTCCCATTCTGAATTCAAGTGAGTAAAAGTCCATCGGTTGCACTGGAGCGGTGCCTGTTTTCACTAGCAGGAAAAATGGCTCAGTGAACTCAAATTACATGGGAAAAATCACTTAAAAGGTGTGCATTTCCAGACTGCTGAAGGACAGCAGTTGTATTTTATTACAAATGAAAGTAGTGCCATATTTCACAGGTCATACACATAAGGCCAGATTCTGGCTGGCAGTTATGTTTATCCACGTGCCAGAAAACCTGAAATTGAAGAAGAAATACCGGCAGGGAATTTTTACCTTCGTATCCAGTTCTCATTCCGTGTTCCCACAGAGAAATGCTCATCAGGTACTGGGACCAGGACCCTGGAGTAAGCTGGGCTTTTTAGTTAAAAGTACCCAATTAAGTGAGACCTACAGCTAGGACGTCGTTCTCCAGCCTGTCCTCTCTTGTCAGGGGTGGGAAATAAGCCCCTATAGAAGGTGACTTAATCTACCTGGGTGCGTAACAGGGATCTTTATATGACAGATCAACATTAACGATTTTTCTGATATCTATTAAACAGTCAAATGATGATACTTAATGGTGGTTTCCTTTAGTACCTTTTAGTTCAGGATTACCAGAGGTTCAAAACCATTTTGCAAGTAAACCTCAAAGCCCACCTGTCTTTGAAGGGAGGATTATTTCCCACAAAAAGGATGGCCAGGTATGCAGAATAACAGCTTCCAGCAATTGATGTTCTTATATTCTGCGGGTTAAAATCTAGAAAGATGGAATCCAGCTTTCTCTCCATTAGTTTATATATGAAATTGCAATTCTGATTTTTTTTTTTCTGCTTTGCTCCTGTTTTACTTATAGGTTTGCAAAATTTAGCTATTTGATTTTAATTAATCTAATTTTCTTTTTCTTTACCAGAAGAATCTCCCCACTTAATTCCTGCGTGCATCTCCTTTGAGTTAATTTACTGGTGATAACCCCATCGATCTTTTGGGAATATAAATCAACAGTGTGGGTCAGCAGCCATTTGGTAAATGAGTGCCCAGCTGCTAACAAACTCTGCCATTACCACATACTACATCCTGGCTGCCTGTGGGCTTCTAAGTGAAAATAAAAGTGTTTACTATTGACCTATGAATCCCAAGAGGCCAAAGACCTTCCTTCTTCCCTATCCCACATTGGGATTGCAGATTTTGCCCCTTCACTTGAAAGCTGTGCTCTGGGGAAGGCCAGAAGGCTGGAGGAATATCTCATGATGCACTGGAGGAATATCTGATGATGCACTGGAGCAAGCCGGGGAGGATTTGTGCATCCATCAGCAGCAGGGCTGTCTGGAGCTGAATTACTGAAATTTGCACAGAATGTACTGGGACTCTTTTGTAGACTGTGGCTATCAGGACTTTATTTTTTTTGGGATGCTTATTTGGGGCTCTCTTTCAGGGAGAAAAAATATGGCACTGCGTTACAATCTCCTTAAATTACCATTTCTTGGAAACAATCTGGAGTCTTGCCACTTTTCCTGAGACTTTATTTGTTGATGTTTAAGTGCTGAAAGGCAGGTGAGCAAGGGGCTATGGAACTTCACCTGGTGAATAACTGCAGGAGACCAGAAGAGCTGCGTCTTTTAAACCACTACAGAAGAAGCACTAAGACTCACAGGGGTTTTCCATGTCTCCTTAATGCTGCTTCTCCTTCAGGGTAAGCAGAAACAGCATCTTTCCTAAATATAGCTCCAGTTATGTAAAATTGAAATATGCGGCTCTGAACTCAGTGAAACTCTGTTTGCTCTGTCCGTCAGCAGTGCTGGCACGTTAGCCAACGCTGGCTTACATGTTTATTTTGGTAGCCTCACCGCAGCTGAATTAACCCCAGAGCTGCTAGCTGCTAACTTTAATTTCCCTCTGCTGTTTACAGGGGACTGGAAACCCTACCTTTGCTATGAATGTGGAGTTTTATTCGTCGAAGCTGAAGTTCTTCACTTTACATTAAGACACGTGGTATGGCTCTAATTCACTTTGCGTGCTTTGTATTAGGCTTTTCTGCAAACTCTCAGGTCCTGCCATACCCAGCTGTAGGAAGCCCCACACAGGTTTCACGAGTTCTAAGGCACAGCGAATGCTTAGACTTTCCCGTGATAGAAATGCACTCCCAGAATGTTGCTGACATGTAAGCTCTGACCTGCTATTTAGGGTTCCTTGATCGTCCTCAACAAATTTCTTGTTTTGTGCAATACTACAATTTCTTAATATGCCATGTTGCTATTTTTTGTTCTCATTCCCCATCTGTAGTGACTGTGTGCTTCTGCGTTCCAGTGCCAAATTTGTAAGACACACTGACCGTTTACTTGCTCTGTCCATTACTCAACCATATAAAGCTGGTGTTTCAATAATTAGTTACTACCCTGATATGTAACAAAAGTTAACAAAGAAGAGCGAGAGAAAGCCCAGACTCACGCCCGCTCTCACTCATTTTGTGTACATAAACTGTGTTACTGCTTTGTTTCAAATGAATAACGTTTGTGAACTTAATGGAACAGGGAACATAACTGCAAACCAATTTCCAAAAAATCTTGGCTTGAGCTTTAAATTAACAGATTCTGTTCATTCTTATTCCTCTTTCCTGTGAGTTGAATTACAAAAAAACCCTTTCCTGGAACAGAAAACGAAAATTTTAATGTTGCTTATGTGAAAATTGTGGAAGTTAAACTGTAAAATGATATGCCTGGATATTTGCACTGGTGGTTTGAATGCTCGGAAAGGAAGCCAACACAACTCCATTTCCCGTTGCTAACCATTCACCGCTCGAGCCCAGCTATTAAACAGGTCACTGATCACAGGCAATGCCATTGCATTAAAATGGCTTTCGGACAGATTTATTGAATATTTTTATGTAACAAATACAACCTAGGAAGTACCTACCTGCGTATGTTTATTCCACAAAAAGAAACCAAAGGCTGCATTTGGCAGACAAAGGACTTCAGGGAAAGTAGACATCTCCTAACGGTACATCTCCAGCCTACCTTGGAGCGCGTTGCAGTGGATGGGACCAGCGTGTGGGTGTCCGGAGAGAGCAGGGTGGTGCTGGGTAAGCCAATAAATGGGGACTGATCTCCACACTGAGTTGAAGTCCCCGAATTAAAATATCCATGATATCACTAGAAGTTATACAATCTTCCGGAGGCGGGACGTGCTCACACATCTGAGGTGAAGAGTTATTGTACTCATGTATATTGGATCTACTACAACTTTATTACAAGACATTTACAGTCATAAGTTTTAATGCAGATGGCACTGCAGTTTGCTTGCTGTAATCACACTGATTCCCAGGGTTCATTTTCCTCTTTGGCTCTTGCTTTGTTTTGGGATTACAGAACTATCATGACCATGCACCATGACAACAGTAATATTCAGCCTTTGGTTTGTCCAGGCTTGTGTAATTTCCCAGTGGGTGGGTAGCAGTTTGATCAGGGGACAGGAAGAGTTGAGTAAACTGGCAGAAAATGGTGAATGAGAAGAATTCCTTCCATCCTCCCCTGCAGCTGAGGCTGCATGTGAGCGTGAGGGCAAGCACCAAGAGCAGCAGGACAGAGGAAGCAGCTGATATCGCTCACCCTTCCCAGCATCCAGACCACAGCTGAAGGAAGGATGGAGGTTTGCAAAAATGTTGACATGACCCATGCTCATCCTACCAGGGCACGTTCCTGCAGGAGTTTGTTCCTCACACCGTGAACTACCTTCCAGTCTTGTTATGTGTAATGCTCAAGGCCAGGGCAGGAAAAATCTTCAGCTGTGCTCTCATGAGAAGGGTTTGAAGGATCCTATTGGTTTTGGGCTCCTAGTTAATGAGAAATAACTTCCGTGTCATGGTTGACTCAAGGGGACTGGGCTACCTCTGGTGGGACTCAGCCTCTGAGCCTCTTAGACTGACCCACTGTACAGCATCATGACCTGGAGATTTTCTGCACAGATTTAAGGACTTCACTCTAATTTGATCACCTAAAAAATAATGTGTGGTAAAAGTATTATTTAATGGAAGAAATCTCATACCACCACTTGCATATGAATCTGATTTGCAATTGTGTGAGTTCTGGATGTGTCTCTGGGAATTAAAAGTTTGGAGTTTAAATCAGAAGAATAGTTTTTAGATTACCAGAAAGGACAAGTATTAGTTGTTTTATTGAGGTCACAGTTACAGGCTTCTCCGGTTATAACGATGAAGAAAAATATTAAAAGCCATTTAGTTTACAGGTCATTTAAGCAATTGCTCGAAGTGCTCAAGCTGTTATTGACAAAAGCAGAATCCAAACAGAAGTCAGTGCCAAAATGATTAAAGTGGTACTCGGTCTGGAAGTGCCCTATAGGAATTCTTTAAGACCACGTTAATTAGGCAGTTTTTAAATGTAAGGCTGTAGTGCAGTTGGTTTGCAAGTCTGCTGCCTGAAAGCTGCGTGGCGGGGAGCATAACCAGGCTGCTGTGCTCGCAGTGAGCGCAGTAGGGAAACTGTATGGGGGCTGTACGGAAAAAGAGTAGGTGCAAGGCAAGGAGAATATGGATCTTTTGGATCTTCCTAATATTGATATGGGAGAGAGTATTTGTCAAACTCTGTCCATTTAGGCAAGGTTTCGGTGATAAATCTGTGATTTTCAAGTTGGTGAAATGTTAAGCAATGAACCACAAAACCTAGCGTTGTATACGTTCTCTGTGGCTTCCTGATGACGAGAGTGTGGGTACAGAGAATATCTTATTCTTTTGATTTATTCTTCTTTACTCATTTCTTATTAATATTGAATTTTTCTTATTAATATTAAATTTCCTCACTGTAATTTTGTTTGAATTCTTGTTAAAGCCAGATTTTTGAATGACTTCCCTGAGGTTAAACTAAAAATGCATTCTTGTCTGGGCTCCGTGGGGTGCACACGAGTTAAGCAGCACGTCAATTCATCCAGCTCGCTGCAACACAAAGTTAGTTTCTCAGTATATTCATGGCCTGTGATATACTGAGAAAAACTCATGCTATGGCTTTGAATTTTAAGGGGTTTTCCATTCTTGCTGGCCAGAATAGCTGCGAGTGCGGTCCTTCCCAGCAAGGGAAGTGTGATGAGGGGCTTGGTCTTAGTTTCAGATCCGATGAATTCTTCTTGCTAAACTGCCTGATTGCTTTATGTGTTTTCTGTGTTTGCTTGCAGGGTTGCAGGTGGATGGAAAAAAGTACTCTTCTGTCCCGGATTCTTCAGAAAGATCAGTATTTCATGTACTGTCTTCACCTGCCCTATTAAAATGTAATGGAAAATGCAGGCAATGAGGAGGAGAAACTGAAAAATAAGGTGTTTATACGTGAAAATATGAGCAGTTTCCATTCTGATGGGGAAAAAAGAGATTTTGCATATTCATAAATGAGAACAGCTTTCTCCTTCAAATTTTAGACAATGCATGTAAACAAATGGCCATTCTAATGGGGAAAAAATCATATTTACATACCAAATGTAGATATCATTAGCACTTATATTTTATCTTTTCACAATGAGCTGATTAGATGAAGTGTACAGGTAATGTTTTAGGAGCTTTTCTATCTGTGTCCCATAGCTTTTGTTGGAGAGCATTTGAGCAGAATGAGCTCAAATGAGCATGTATATCTCAATTTTTGCTTGGTGTGAGGGGTGGAGAGGGAACCAAACTGCCATCCTGGTCTAGGTTTTTTGGAGAGGCTCCTGGATATTAATTTTCTTGTGGAGCAGGATGCTTTTAATGAAATCTGTTGGCTGCTTTATGCAAAAAGGAAGATTATTTTTTTTTTATAGGGTAAGCAGAAAAAAGGTATACTTGGAAAAGGGGGGGCGAAAAAAGGTGATAACACTAAAACGTTATCTGGGTGACCCCAAAAATCATCTAGGTTATCTCTAAACAAAATTCCTAGAGTTCTGCATGGCACACTGAAGGGTTTCCCTGGAGGAAGCCAAGAGCTCCTGCAGGGATAATCCACCATATTACTTCTGAGGCTGCCTGTGGTCAGAAGGTAAGTGTTCCCTGGGGGGAAAGATGCAGAAATCATTTGTCTTCTGAGAACTATATGAGGTGAAAAATTGATTGCTGTATCATTCCTATAGTATCAAACTCAAAAAGTCTTGGAAGTTGGTGCAGGGTAGGTAAGGGATTAGATATACTCATGGTTTTTGAATAATGGGGGATTTATAGAACTAGACTCATCCCAGGCCTGCCAGAAGTGGTAACGCGGTCAGAGCCAAAATAATTTTTGGAAAGGAGGCCCAGAAGGGCAGTTTATCTTAGAAGGATTACTAGTGTAGGGGCGAGCACCCCTGCTGCGCTGCTGGGAGCCGTGGCTCGGTGGCTGCAGGGTGAGCGGTGCTGCCTGGTGTTTGGGTGGCAGGTGAATAGCTAGGAGGAATGCAGAGGAGCGTTGGCGGTGCCTATGGAGGTCCTACGGAGACTGCAAAGTTTGAAAGGTAACACAGAGAAGTGTGGGCTATTTTCCAAAATCGAGTTACCTATTCAAGGCGCTACGCACAATCAAATGGCATTCTCTCTTTCAGAGAAAACAAAAACATACTGAGAATGGATGCAATGTGTCTGCATTTAAATAATTTCTGGAAATATTAAACTTTCATAGTATAGAAATAGAAAAAGAAGCCTTAGCCTTTCTGAGGTCAGTAAACACTACAAATATTTATTTGAAAATCTCTTTATTCTTGCCACAGATCAGGAAACCACAGGTAGAACTGCTGTGGCCAAAGGTAGCCCCGTCCCTGCAGGCTGCAGCTAGCCCTGGGCTTCATGCTTTCCTGGGATGCCGCAGATCTGGCATTTTCTTCTATGAAAGAACAAGTATTTTCTTCTATGAAAGAAGAAGGAATTCTACTAGGATTACCTGAATTACACTGAAGAGTGGAAATCAGTGGGAGTCCCAACGGTGGGAAACCCTGCAATCCCTTTGCAGTGAGAGGAAAACCTCTGATGAGTTTTGAGCTTGGCAACTTTTTGGGGAGAATTATGCTATGTGGTTCTCTGGGCTGGATATTTCTGGGAGGTCCCAATCCAACGTGGGATTTTCGTGTGTTAATAACTGTAAGCTATGAAACCTTGAGTACTTATAGTTGAGTAAATGCTTAAATGATTTCCTTGTTTGAGGCCCAAATAATACGGAAAGTCTTTGCGGTACTGTAGCTAAATGGTGCACAGCAAATTATTTTTCTTTCCCCTCATATAAGGCATGCACTTATTCAAAGTTTCTTTCGTAAATTTCAGTGGTTGATGTATGAATTTCAGAAGGTGATGTACACTGAGATTTAATTTACAATATTTTTCTTGTTAAATGATACATGCATTCATAGTGAAAAAGAAGAGTTAGGGTATACTTAGAAGTAATTACACATCAGGAAATTAAGAGAAAAGATTTCACATCTTCCCTTTTGCTCTCAAAGTAAGTAAAGAAAAATAATTTGCTGCCATTGATTAAGGAATATAAGGAGTTTAAGCAATTTATTTAACATAACATTTTCATTGCAGGAGCAATGAAATTCTGGTCACTGTTACCATATCACACAATACTTTGTTATTCTCATAGTCCTTTTCATTCCAGCAGGACCAAGGTAGCTGTCAATACAATTATAGGGATCAGATTCTAGCCCGGAAACCTAAAAATGTGGGAAAGCACATTACATTAGAAAAAAATGAAAGCATGTCAATAAATATATGATCAAATGGTACCCGCATTAAAAAGTGGCTCAATAATATCAATAGCCATTACAAGAGGAACAACATATATTGTATTATCATAGAACTTTGGAAAAACATTTTGTCTTTGGCTTTTCATATTTATAACTAATATATAATAAACAGGGATACATATAAGAATTTAAGGGAAGGAGCAAGCTTATTTGCATAGAACTTTAGGGTAAAGCAATGCAAAACAGAAAAATTAGGAGTTTCAAAATCCTAAAAGCAACCTCAAGGTTCTCACTGTAATGAAATACGATGTTCAAAATATTTGCAAAGAGCCTTTCGTTATCCTTGCACAGGTCTAGATACAGCGAGCTGGTAATAAGGCTGAGAAGGGCAACGGAGCTTTTAAGGAGATGCTTGGAGCTTTGCAGGATGAAAGCCAGTTTGCAGAGAGAGGCTGCACTGATCCGTCTGCATGGAGCTTCTTGCAGGGTTGCAACCATCATTACAGAAAGGAGCAGGGAAGAAAGCAAGTGAAACAGGGTCATTAAAAACTGCACAGGCTACTGGCTCAGGCTCTTTTCCTCTCTGTTAACGCTTGTTAACCGTTGCTTAGTCCTTAAGGTCCGGATTTTATAAGTTAACTTCATTCAAAAAATGGAGCATATTCTAATGTTATCCTCTCTGTTGACCTTCCTCAGATACTGTCCCAACTCTACTGTTTTTTTTCTGGTTCCATTATCAAATAGATATTGATTCTACGCACAAAAACATTTTCCAGATAGTGCTATTGAGTGCAGGTCTTTTTTCCACCCAAGATGCAAACATTTCATTTTTGGCTTACGATAAATGTAAGCGAATACTAACTTTCTTGCCTTTCTCCTGGAAATAGCAAAAGTCAAGACGGATCAGATGGGGGTGGAGGGGAATGGGAAATGATTGGCAAAATTCCTTTTACATGTCACCAAATGGAACAAGTCTTCAAACTCCCAAGTTCAGCACCAAATATTTCAGCAGAAAGAGGGAATATGATGGCTTGGCATGCGAGTCCAGGCTCAGAACTGCTTCCACTGCTCTTAGCTCTGGCTGAGTAATTTCTCAATTACTTCTTAATTGCAGTTAAGAGCACTGCATTCTCCCTCCTTCAGACTAACAAGGGATCCCGTCTCCTTAACTCTTCCTCTCCTCCCCATCCCAGACCCTATAGAATTGAAGTGTGGAACAAAGATGGGGGAAAACCCTGTGGGATTTCTGTCCTTTAAGTGTCAGTCCTGCAATTTTGTTTATTTTTTAAACATACAAAGGGAGAAATACCACCAAGTTTAAAAAGCTTAGTTTGCTAGAAGACCACTCTAATGAGAGGAGTGTCGCTTTGCTTTAAAGCCAGCCAGCGTGGTAAAGGCACAATATAAATTCAAATTAACCATGATAAAGTATAAAGAAGTCACTCCTAGAGCATATCACTGCATCTCTGCTGTCTCCCAAAGTTTGTCCTCCTCCTGCTTTACAAATCGGATCAGAAACAGGGAGCTCACGTGGTACTGAGAAACCCAGGATCTGTGTCTGCATAATTTTGGGTTCTGACTTTACAACCTAAAAGTGGGTCACCAGCTTGTTATTGGCAGCTCAATTTTGGTGTCATTTAGGCAGCTGAAGAGCAGCAAGTAGGCCATCGATCAGTCTAGCAACAGCCCGGGGCCTCCATATTTTAATTACATGTGTTCTTTGGACCAAATTCATCCCTGTTGAAAACACCATCAACTTAAATGAAACTCCACAGTAGAGGAATTTGGCCCAATATGTTTTTTTTCCCCTCTGTATTATTAATACATCTAACATTGTTGCAAATAACTTTGTATTTTTCTGTCTGTCCAACTTTTCTAAGCAAGCTCACTCAATTTTCAGTGCCATTTTCAAGTAGTGAAGAGAGATGAAGGTAACTTTTCCTGTTAGCCCTTATTATAGGAAGAAGCTTCAAGCAATTGTTGACACTTATTCTTCCAGTGCAGGTGACCTCCATCCAGTACAATGCTGCAGCTCTGTGTTTAATATAAGCAAGCTGTTTGCTTTGCTTGATTTATCAAATCTTCTGAGATTATTAAGTCCTCTGAGAGACTGGAAGCCAAAATATGCCAAGAGGTAGGACTAAAATGCAACTTGTCTCTGTCTCAAGCATGCACAGATGTGCAGTTGGTCTGAGGGTGCAGGACGCATTTCTTCAGGGAAGCATCTGCAGAAGGAGCCTCTGCCTATTTGGGCATGTGGTGCCAAAGGGCGCGATTCTCCAGCAGAGTCTCCCAGCTGGAAACTAGTGGACCAGAGAGGAGTGTCAGGGTGAGGCGGAGCGATTGCTCCTCTCTTTGCAGCAACCCATGCAACGAGGGTGAGCCGAGGTCCGCTGTCTCCTGCAGTGCTCCCAACCACTCGCCCGCAGCAGTGAGAGTGGGAGCAGCCAGCAGCCAAATCCCCACGGCAGACAGCTTCCCGGGCAAATGGAGGGGCAGAGGCCGGGGTGCAAAGCTGCAGCTGCTGTCCTAGCTGGGCCCTTGCTCTGCTGCATCCTCCAAGCCACTGGGGTCAGAGCCCTGCAGGGCTCCCCACTGATGCCGCTGCTGGAGGACATGATCCCGGAGAACATCAGCTGGGCTGCCGAGGAAGCCCAGGGCAACGAATCCTCAGAGCATGCGTTTTTCTCTCTGGATTATCAGCACGTTCAAGTCCCCTTTGAAATCACACTCTGGATCATGCTTGCATCCTTGGCCAAAATAGGTAAGGCATCTTGAGAGGGTGAGGAAGGATGGGAGTCCCCTTGGGGATAGCATAGGCAGGGGTGGTCTTTGCTTCACCTCTTTTCCAATCTTGGAGCCTGAGATAACATGTCAAGTCCTAAGGATGCACATATTGTGCGCCGGACATACTCCGCACATGGAAAACGACTACCCAGTTGCATTCTGTGTTGGAGATGATGGTTTTCCATCTAGTTCACACCTGTGCGTGACGTTGCTATTAGCAGGAAAAATATCAGGGTTTCCAGGAATTTTATTTAACTGCAGTACACACCAAGGTGTGCATTCATCTTGATTAGCTTGCCAGCTGCACTATGTGCAGGTTGTCCACTGACATCTTCATCTTAAAATGAAGACTCCTTGGACTTAAAAAAGGGTGCTGCGTCTGGCCATCTGCAAGGAATAATTCAGTCCATGTGCAGGGTGTTATGCAGCCTAAAATAAAATCTCTCTTCCTTAAGGAGGTTATCTGTGTGATGACACCTAAGACATTATATTTTTGTATAACTTGGACTTATCTTTTTTTTCCCTGCAAAACTGGGCATAAAAAAGGCAAAATTATATTTTTTTTTTTCTCCAGGAATTGTCATCAATTCTGTTAAATTACTGCTATAAAAGTTATTTTATAACATTTTTTCTTTTATTTTTTTCCTTCAGAAAGGAGAAGTCTCCGAGATTCATTTAGATCAGAATTTCTTTCAGATGGAAATGGTCTTTTTGTTTTGCTATTCTGCATATTATATGATGAGTTCTCAACTCTGTTAACATGCATGAAGATATAATTATGATCATAGATATTTTTTTAATTATTATTATTCCTATTCCAGTTCGGTTTGTTTCAATTTCTTTCTTTCTTTTAATAACTCACCTTGAGTACTTGTGGTGGTTGTCAGCATTTTCTAACATTGGGCGTAGCACAAGACTGGCTTGATCGGACTTTTTTCAGTGTTGCCTTTAGCTTCAATTGTTAATGATTAAATAATATTAAAAGTTACACCATTTATAATTAATGAGATTACTTTTTTCCCTGATGTACAGAATCTGTATTGTGTTTAAAAGTAGCAGTTACCATTTATGTTAGTGCTAAAGATGGCCTGCTAACTAGATTACATCCAAATACTTTTTTATTTATGCAAATTATTTAGTTTTTCTATTTCTGTATTACCTAAAAATATATCTTTAACCTTATGCTATGATGACATGCAGTCTGAACCAGCAGTAGAACCAACAGTAATATTAGACAGTTTGGTATTTTCAGTAATCTTTCAGATTTTCTAGCCAATTTCTGATTGAGCAACCTCATCTTAATTGTGTGCATTTATTGCTACTACTCCAAAGCATAGCCCACTAAAGGTGGGAGCATGGAGAGCTTCCTCACCCTAACAAGGAGCTGGTTGGTGCTCTTCGGCCGGTTTGGGCTGATGAGATAATTTTTCTTTTTTTTTTCTATTCACCTCTTTCAGGGTTTCATCTATATAACAAGCTGCCTTCTGTTGTTCCCGAAAGCTGTTTATTGATATTTGTAGGACTCATCATGGGGGGAATCATCTACGGCTTGAATGACAAGTCACCGCCTGTTATGGACAGCGACATCTTTTTCCTCTACCTGCTGCCACCCATCGTCCTTGACGCGGGGTACTTCATGCCCAGCCGTCCCTTTTTTGAGAACATTGGCACTATCCTCCTCTACGCAGTTGTGGGGACAATATGGAACGTGTTTGGGATCGGTTTTTCCCTGTACGGGATCTGCCAGGTGAAAGCCTTTCACCTGCAGGACGTGTCGTTGCTCCACAACCTCCTGTTTGGCAGCCTGATCGCTGCCGTGGATCCCGTGGCGGTATTAGCGGTCTTTGAAGAGATACACGTCAATGAAAAGCTACACATTTTGGTCTTCGGTGAATCGCTCCTGAATGACGCAGTGACGGTGGTAAGGACAAGCCTTTATTTTGAGTATTTAGTGTTCAGAGGAAGGATGCTCTGGTGCTGGGAGGTGGGATGTGAGATCAGCAGAGGGAAAAGGCACCAATAGCCTCTTCTAGCAGAGGAGTCCTAGTCCACTTCTCTGGCCTGAGGTCCTGAGAATCTTTCAGGTGAACATCTCTTCTACTGCATGTCTGGAGACAGAAATGCACGTGAGTGCCACAGCACTCCCCTGGTAGGACCCTGACCTCTGGAGAAGGATGCTGACCCTGCACTGGCTGAAATCCCAGCAGTGTATTTTAATGGTTTTGCTACATATGGCCATGCCTGGTGAATATCTTGTTAACAGCTGTTTTTCCTCTTTCATTTTTCATCCAGGTGCTCTACAAGCTATTTCGATCCTTCTGTGAAATGCCAACCATCAAAAGTGTGGATGTTTTTGCTGGAGTTGGAAAATTCTTTGTGGTTGGGCTAGGAGGAGTTTTAGTAGGTCTTACTTTTGGGATGACTGCCGCCTTTACCACGCGATTCACCAAGGATATCCGTGTCATTGAACCGCTCTTTGTCTTCCTGTACAGCTATCTTTCCTACCTCACCGCTGAAATGTTTCACCTTTCGGGGATCGTGGCGTAAGTATTTCCCAGCATCTGATCTGTCCAGGGAAGCTTTTTGGCTATATTTACTGAAGAGTATCAGAAAAAGTTTTAACATAAGTTTGCTTAGTTGGAAATCTGTGTATGGCAGCAAATGGTGAGTACAAAAGCCTATGGAAAAGCTGAGAGGTGTAACCTCATTTCACACATTACACAATTACACATCAATGGTAACAGCTACAAGTCACAAGCAATCCAGATGACTACTGCTGGGCAAGGTACAGACAGCTGATCGGTTTGTGCAGGTTATTGAGGAATGTTTATTCGAGCTCCATGATTTTCATTTGGAAACCCTGAACGTTCAAGCAGTGAGATGTCTAGTGGGTTTGGCAGAGCCAGAAGAGGCTTTCTTGGCATATTTTGTTATTCTCTGTGTGTGACCCTGTCAAAACTAACATTTGAAGACCTGCAAGGAGTATTTAATCAAATTCTCATAAAGGTTTGGTCTGAGTTTACAGCATGTCTGTTCTAGCACCCTCCTCCTGATCTCCATGCCCTACCTACCAGCTAGCTTTGAGTGAAGGACCCGAAAATGTGCTGAGGCAGACCGTACGGTGACAGAGAAAAGTGAGTGATGGGGTAGGAGTTGTGTATCCCCTATGGAGCTGAAGCCTGGAAATATTCCTGCTGTTTGGGAGTGGAGGGCTCTGATGGAAACCTCTGCTTTGGAGATTCATGCTTACTGCCAGAAGTTCAGACACAGCTCATGAGTTTTTCTGGTCTCCTGAGTGACAGTGTCATCCGTCATCTATCTCCAGTAATGTTTGAAATCTGCTGACCAATTTCAGCCAAAGTTGTCAGAGATCAAGGTTTCAAAGGTACTCAACCCAAACTGCTTGCAATTTACTACAGCACAAGCAGTCCTATACACTCTTCAATCTGAAAAACACTTCAGAGCACTGAAGGGTTTCCTCTGTGAAGCTTTTGTACAACGAGGTTATAGCAACGTGGGGCAAACAAGGCCTGCCTGTGTCCCACAGCTGAGTCCCACGCCGTATCAGATACCATCCCACGTATTCCAATGCAACTTTTTGGATCAGCGAAGCAAAACCATTTGTTTCTGTAAATTCAGTCTTCCATAAATTGCAATTTATAGGTAATACTGTTAATTTATTTCTCTTTTTACTGGGTAGGTCTTTCAATAAAATGAATAATTTTGGGCCAGATGCTTCAGTTTTAAGAGAGGTAACTGAGCTTTGGGCTTACCTCATCCTTTTCGCTTGCAGAGCAGGTGCTGAGAAAAAAATCGATATAACAATCCTAATGGTCAAAGTGGAGACAGATGAAAAACAGAGTGAGTGATTCAGTCTTTCTGGTTTCTGTGGGCTGATATCTGTTGCACTTGGTTCTCCTGCCTAAACTGAGTCAACTGGTGCTGAGGATCACAACCAACTATTTCATATTTCCCTAAAGACTATAAAGTGCACTTAGACTGCATTGATGACTACAGTGTAAACAACTGTAAATCTGATAATAATGAAGATAAAAAGAAAATAAAAAAATTAAGTCAGGTGCCAGCTAGACACAGGAGTATCTGGGAGATCTATTTTAAAACTAATGGTACTGTTTTGGATAGAAACTGTTCCTATATCTTGCAGATTTTGTTTCCTCGAATGGATAATAAGAGCAATATTCTAGCATTACTGAAAACAATTCTAGCTCTGGGAATAGGTAAGAGAAAGCCTATTTATAGGAGCGTAAGGCAGAACAGTGAAATAAATATGCTGCATAATCATCATGGAGCAGAAAACATTTAATCCTAATGGTGTCTTCTTCTATCAATCACCATCTACTGTACCCATTATGGAACCTATTTTCTATTCTTTTGAATAATGCATTGTTTCTAAAGCAAAACAATTGCAAAAGCAGCTGATTCCTGCACTGCTGGTCTTATAATTGCCAAATTATAAATGCCTCTTTTATAGATCTTGGTCTCAAACAATTCATTCATTTGTGACCAGGGAATACTGTATTATAAGAAGTGGATCTTGGCAGTTTGTTTCTTTGAAAAATAATTTGATTGCCAAAACAATCAATTCTACATAATCTGTGAATGCAACCCAATCTGCTAAACAGTTCTGCAAATGGTTTTTAGTTTAGTTTTTTTTTTCTTTTTTTTTTTTTTTTTTCTTTGCCCTTGTNNTTTTTTTTTTTTTCCTTTGCCCTAGTCACAGTGCCCTTCTTTGAGGTTGTGATGGAAGAGGTCGAGTTTATTCCTTGACTGTGAATCTGGTGTGAACCCATATCCTTTTCCCAAGAAGCATTCTCAAACCACAGCTCTGGAAGTCACTTGCCTATAAATACTTGTTGGACTTCTTAGTTCCTAGCTGGAACTATTTTATCCACTGTTTATTGAGGCAGATACAGAAACAGAAGAATTTATTATTTTCTTTTTAACCTGTGGTTCAATCCCTGTTATTCTTTCTGGCTCAATGCTTTATGCAAAGTGGGTTAATCTAAAAAGGATAAATCAAAAAAGACTGATTTCAGAATATTTTAAAGTATTGGTACATTTTCTTAGGAGATGAAATATGTGAACTCAAACAACATTAGGTGAAAAAGGGATTTGAAACTTGGTCTCATGCTGCTGGATAAAACAGGATCTCTTTCTCCACTAAGAATGTCGTGGCTTTTCTGAGTCTGACCTTTCACATCCTCTGCTTTTGCTACAAGTCCTCTCCCTGAAGTCCAGGTTTAATTTCAGACAAACCCAATTGTTTCTTTCTCCTTCAAAAAAAGTATGTTTTTTTCACGGCAATGAGGTAAAACAGTAACAATTATTTTTAAATTAAAAAAATAGAAATGTGCATGTGTGTCTTGGGGTTTTTTAGTTTGAGTGCAAAGCCCAGTAATCAGTAACTCACGGCAGGCGGAAGTGCATCTTCATTTGAAAAAGTGTTTTGGTTTTTTTGCTTTTCTAATTTCTTATTTGTTGTTCCAGCCAAATATCTGATAAGTATTTGCCCATAATAATGTTGCTGATTTTCTTAGTGCTTTAAGTAGAGCAGAAATGAACACAGCTGTTGTCCGTTCCTTTGCCTTGGTCCAACAATAGATGCTCAGTTGTGGCAGAGAAGATGTGCTAGTGATTCACTGATGAGCCAGAGGAAAGTGACCCCTACTGTGATTTTGTTAGCAGCAGTGCAGATTAGGAGCAGCAATGCAGTGGCCTGCAGTGTCTTCCTGAAATAAAGAAATAGCGGTAGAGGAGAGAATTGGGGTCTTCGGTTTCACACAGGTTGTAAAACCGCAGCCACAGCACAGTCAGCTCTGCCCATTTGCAAACTGTCCTGTCCGCTGGGGCCAGATGACAACCCTGGAGGTTTTTTTCCATCAAAGACCACATAAAGAATCTCCTTTGTGAAATTTTGGGGTTAAATGTGATGTTTTCACCGCAAAGCAGTAGTTGCATGCCTGTTTTCTGAATAGTTCTTAGCTGAGAGGATACATTACGGATAACATGCTGCGGAGGCCATGACCTATCTTAACGCCTATTTGCATCTATATGGATCACTTACCTGTCCTGGTCACAGCTGGTGTTTAAAGTGAGTTTGCCAGACCCAGGTGCACTTCTGCAAGCGGAGGATCACCTACTCCATGGGCTTGTCTGCATGTGATATAATGTAAACAGAGTTACCATGGTGTCCCCTGTGAAGGGAATTTTTAATGCAATAAAACTCCGTGTAGATGGCCGTACCAAATACTGGTGGAAATCAGATCTCAGAAACATTAAGCCATTTTGCTCTTGCTCGGACAATATTTAGAGCAAAATGTTTCTGTCCAGGTTAAAATACAAAAAATGGAGCTTTGCATCTTTGAGCACTCAATTGTTTTGACCTTCTAAGATTGTTGGCCTGAAAATGTATTGATTTGAAAAGCTGATGAATTAAGCTAACCACATGTACCCTGTAACTTGAAGAACCAATTATCCATGAAAAATTGCAAGGCAGAAGTTTTAATTGGTGCTGCCCGCTTCTGAAGTGACCTTGGATAGGCAATACCTGAGGAGGTCAGATGTTCCAACTGTAGCAAGAGCATTTCTTGGCTCATTGCGCAGCCTTATGAGTGTGCTTGAGCATTTTATTGGGACTTGGTTGCATGGAGTCAATGGCTTCCTAGCTGTGCCCAAATAACATACACTGCAAGTCTGGTCAGGCTTAGAAATATACAGTGTGAGGTATGGTGTGTGCTTGAGTTTTTCCAGCTTTAGATAAGCTTTGGTCCCTTGGGTGAAGGAGTACAGCATTCGGGCTGCTCTTAAACTACACCGATTCTGAGTCCTACAAAAGTCTGCTGTAGTGACCAGATATCAGCCAAACTGACAGGAGTCCTGTTTACACATTTCATGAAAAATTGAGCAAGTCTCCCGTTCCTTCAAATGTCTTTCCTTCAAATGTCTTTCTCTCATCCGGGCAAAATAGGTAATGTGGGCTCCTAAGCATGAAACTCTTCAGCCCAGGTGATTACAGTTTGGCAAAGTTAAAGAACTGAGAACACTGTATGGTGATGGGAAGAGCTGGGTGAAGTTAATTGTGGGTATTGCTCTGTGGCTATGATAAATGCAATAGATGGTGAGTTGTTTATCTGTTAAAAAACAGGTTCAGACAGTCTGGTCAACCTATATAGTATCTTATTGTCCTGATGATCCTCCTGATATCATTGGCCTGATATAGGAAATGAATCACTACCGAGTGAGGTGTGTGCAAACATCTAGGGCTTGATGAAGCTTATTTTTTTCTTTATAAATGACAATGTGTCAATTTTGTGTGCTTAAGTAGAAAAAATTATCGTCTCATTTTCATTTTCTCAGCATCATTGCCTGTGCCATGGGCATGAAACGTTACGTGGAGGCCAACATCTCTCTGAAGTCTCACACCACAGTCAAATACTTCATGAAGATGTGGAGCAGTGTTAGTGATACTCTCATCTTCATCTTTCTTGGAGTTTCCACCATTGGAGAAAATCATGAGTGGAACTGGCCGTACATTTGCTTCACTGTCATTTTCTGTCTCATTTGGAGAGCACTAGGTATGGTGAGATTATAGATTTTATTTTTTTATATATATTATTATTTATGGGAGTGAAAAATGTGATTCCATTAAATAAGAGAACGCTCCTGGCCCCTCCATCACCCTTTCCTGCTCACTCTGTGTGTTTATCCCAGATGTGAATGCAAGGACTGAAGCGGCACACCCCAGCTGATGCTTCCCTCTTTCTCCATCACTTGCTCAATAGCAAGTCTCGCATTATATTGCAATTTCCTCATCTGTGCGCTCCCAATAGACAGCACTGGTGCCAAATAGAAGTTCTCACGGCATCTATTTTATTGAAACTTCAGTCTTAGAGCCTCCTTTGATTGCCATGATCTCCTCTTCCATTTCAGTGTGTCTTAGTCCCTTGATATCTTCACAATAGGAGGGAGATTGTAAATATATAGCTTGGGATCAGAGTGCCGTGTAAAACCATGGAGCCTCTGACTGCATATTCTGAATTGCAGAGATTTAAGGGATTTAATTCATAGCAAGTTTGTGTACAGCAGCATCCTTAAATGGGAAACTGGAGGAACATTCAAACAGCTGTCCCTGGAGATGCCGTTCTGCTTTACAGAAGAGCATCTACCCCAGCTTACTGCTGGGTAGATGAGGATTGGGATCTAAAATGTGAGGATGCTTCTGCTCCTACTCAAGAACTTAAATAAGAACTGAGAATGACAGAATTGCACCGAATCGGGGAATTGCTGAATTTGGCAGGGACCTCTTGAGATCATCTGGTCCAAACCGCTGCTTAAACAGGGTCAACTAAGCAGGACTGTGTCCAGATGGCTTTTGATTGTCTCCATGGATGGAGACTCTCCCGCCTCCCTGGGAAACCTATTGCAGTGTTTGACCAACCTCACAGTAAAAAAGTGACCAACACTTAGCGATAACACAAGGAAGAGAACTATACAAAATACTCTCCTCATAATTGTGGCTAATCTTCTTGAGATCAGTTATGATGAAAACCTGAGTTCTCGTCCCAGAATACTCTGGGAGCCCTTTTTCATGCATTGTAAATGACCAGAAAAATAGAGGCTCTCTTTTACCACTGTCCCCAGTTGTATCTTGCACTGATTTGGTGTTCAGAGAGGCTGATTCTCCATTGCCTCTTACAGTGAGCAGTTACTGTCACCTAAGTGAGCGCAGAGTGCCTACCTTCTCATTTACGGATGTTTTTGTATATTAACTATATCTGCAAATATAACAGCACACATTTTGGAAAAGAATTTGAGAGCTAAAAAACATTCAACAAGATTTATGTTTCCAAACCACTGAGTCAAACAGAGTGAATTCAAATTTGACAGACACTTCAAGAAATTGCTTAAATAGGATAGGCCATGATTAGTAAGACATAGCAGAATGGCTTTTGTTGATTGTTAATACATGCCAAGGTTTGTTTTAATAACTATGCACCATAAATGCACTTGGAAACATGCTTATTAGTCAGTTGTGTGTACATTCAAATGTTTTATTACAACAAAGTGATTTTCTCTTAAATTGTTTACTCGAAAGGAAGTTCTGAGTGAGTTTGACTTTTTTTAGTTCAGAAATTCTTCATTGCAAGACACAAAGAACACAGTAACATTACAAAAGCACACTGAAAATCCTCTGGCTCTCTAAACACAGGTCTTCTGATTGCATTCTCAAATTATGCAGCACATTATTAGCGAAGGGCTCAGCGCTGCAGCCAGGAAAGAAAACACTCTTTCCTTTCAAAGTCCCCCTGGAATTAAATAAGAACACAAACCAGGGCTGAAAATCATCTTGCACATCTGATCCTGAATAGGGTGTCCCTCTTCTGCAGTACCTTGCAGGAGAGCCGTGGGTGTGTTGGGAGGACGTGAGCTGGGCAGGGTGGTGCACGAAGCCGGGCTGCGAAACTCCTGCTGTGGAGGTGGTGGTTGAGATGAGCCCCTGACCTGCTCAGATCCGTCCAGCAGCTCTGGACACACTCGACGCACTGATCCAGAAACGGGAGGTACCCACGGAGTTTGCTTGCAGGAATTGGGGGGTTCTGGGTTGACAGTGCTGGGGTTAGCGTGTAAGCTGTACTCTAGTCTTTATTGAAGCCCCACGGTGCTCTTAAGTGAGAAGTGATTCTGCTGAAGCCTGGGGACTGGAATTACCTTGATATAAGAAAGAGAATCAAAAAACCAAAATACATTCATTGCAGGGCAGCACTAGTACTCTACTGTTATCAAAGCACAAGGGAGATTTCCTTCTGCTCTTTCTCAAGGTGTATCTCCAGAAGAAAACATAGTCTGCTCAAAATGATTGATCGTATGTCATCTCTTGTAGCAAATTGGCCCTGAATTAGTTTAGGGAATGCTAATAATAATTTATGAGGAAGGATTAAATTAAGACAAAGGCCAGGATATCAGCTCAAGTAAATTTTATTCGTTTAAATCGTCAGCACTGCCTGAGCTTTACAGTAGCTGCAGATGTGATCTGAGGTATGCTTTATTTTATTTATTTATTCATTTTTAAGTTACAAAGAACCTTGAAACTGAAGGCACCAGCTCCACAGAGCTCCAGAGGTGAGGAAGGTGTTGTAAGGTTCAGTTAATTGCATTCCCTATTCCTGAACTTCCCCAGCTTTTTTTTTTTCTTCAAACCAGCCTGATGTGCAATCAAAGTTCAGATATTTTTAGTTGTACGTGTGTGGGAAGATGTTTGATATGTACATTACAAGCAAACTATTTTTGAAGTGTTTTTCTTTTACAAACACCCTTTAGAAAAGCAATAGTGATGTGGTTCCAGCTAATTCCTAGCAAAAGTCAATAACAATGTGTGTCATCAGTTCTCAAAATGGCCATTAATCTTCAGGAAATAAGATGTTTATCATATCCATTGGTACTAAGATCACAGCTTACTGATTTAAGGCCTGACTTTTTGTACCTTTCTGCATCTGTGTATGTATTTGCACATGACTATAAATTACATCAATTGCTGTGCCACCTTACGTAGTCTTAAATTTATACAGTATAAATCTTTGAGTGAAAGATTTGTGAAGAAACAACATTAACACAGCCAGGATATAGCTACTTATCCAAGCTACTGCTTGGAAACTTTTGGAAATTGGAGGGTAACTTGTGGCTAAATTGTTGCTGATGGTTTGCCTTGAGAGCATTTGTAATCCAAGCCATTCAATCATTTGTTATCACCAATTGGAATAAATCAATTAATATTTTAATTCAGTTCTTGGAATCTGGCTCCGTATCATTATTCAAGTAAAGTTTCGGCTGGCACATGACCATAGA
Organism: Burhinus bistriatus; assembly: GCA_013397275.1. Lineage (NCBI taxonomy): Eukaryota > Metazoa > Chordata > Aves > Charadriiformes > Burhinidae > Burhinus > Burhinus bistriatus. Next base: position 82,948 of record VYXH01009054.1, on the reverse strand, counting down.
GCAGCCCTAAAAACTTTAATTAACTACCATCAAAATAAATGGGCAAATACGTCCTATGTTGCCAGTGGTTACTGTTTGTTCAGTATTCAGCTGATGCTTAACACCGAGTCACCAGGTAAATGGTGTGTTCTGGGGTTCTGTGGTCATGCGAGTGGGATGATGCTGAAAGTTCCCTGCAGAGTTCAGAGTCCTTCTGAAGGAAACTCTGGTTTCCCAGCTGGACTGTGATAAGCACAAGGCTGAGTTAAAAAACAAGAGGATTTGCTGCAAGATGAGCTAAAACTCTGGCCGGTCAATGGCGTTTGTAATCTCCCAAATCAGAAATATTTTGTGGATTAGTTTTTATCCGGAGAAATCAAATGCAAACCTGTTCGACCAGGCTGGAAGAAAAGCCCTCCTCCAGTGGTATATTGGGAATACACTACCCTGGCCAGTTTCTTGTGGTTGGTGTTTACCAGTTCAGTGATGTTTTACTGTAAAATATATCATAAGATCATGAGTTTTATCTAATTGCTCTTTATTTTTTTTTGATGTGCTCCCATCTTCTTTCCTCCTTTTCAGGGGTTCTTGTGCTGACTTTCTTTGTGAACAGATTTCACGTGAACACCATCACCAGCAAAGACCAATTCATTATAGCGTACGGGGGTCTCCGAGGAGCCATTTGTTTCTCTTTGGTTTTCTTGCTTCCTGACTTTCACAGAAAGAAGCTCTTCATTGCAGCAACAACTGTTGTCATCCTCTTCACTGTGTTCGTACAGGTAAAAACAATCTCGGTGTCACCAGCAGATGTAAAAAATGAGCATGATTTTTTTTCCCAAATAAGCAGTGCCAAGCCATTAGATGGATACAGGGATTTACCAGTCATTAAAACTTTCCCACCATTGAGCTGTTAGGCATATAGAAATTTAAAATTATTACTGAATGAGGCAGAAGCTGTGGGAATGTGTCACGTGTTCATAAGGCTGACTAGCAGTTATTGACTTACAATATGTGCTTTAGCATTTTCTGTGATAACTTGTCCCATCTTTGATCTGGTCCATCTTTATTGGGGTAGCAGTGGTGAAAATTGGGAAGAACGCTGCTGGCATAGGTTTTCTCTCTGAAGCAGTGCTTTTACATGTTTTTTGTGAGTGCAAAGCCAACGCGAATCGAAGTCTACAAATAGTTTGCTGTTTGAGCAAGGTAAGAACCTTTTGTTGTGACAGGTCTTGTCATGAAATGAAACACTGCCTGAGCCATGTAGTAACGAAGTTTTCCCGATCCCAAAGGGCCAGGAATATACTGGGGACACTCCAAACCCTCTGACCATGGCCAGCAAGAATTTTAAAAGAGGTTTATGGTTTGGTCGTCTCGGTTTTGGTAGTTCACAAGTAGGACAATTTAAAGGGACCTAATTTTGAAGGAGTGGCTTCTTAATGTTTTCTGAGAATGAGTTCCATTTTAGTGGGGCATCCAACAGCTGAAGCAACAACAGTCATTAGTTGTTTATCAAAATATTTTGTATATATGTCTGAGATATTTTCACATTCATGCAGCAAAGCAGCTGCAGTTATTAATTCTTCCACTGGAAAAAAAAAAAATTGGGTGTGTTACTTGTCATAAAAGCAAGGAAAATCAGAAGCAAATAAAAAAAACGTCACAGGACCTTTGATTTATTTGCTCTAATTTTTCTTTTATAGCTGATCCCTAAGCCCTGTTGCTTCCTGCTTTCTCTTTCTGCCCTAGTAATTCTTGGGTTGTTTCCTACCCAGTGGTAAACCTTCTGCAAGTGAGTGCAACCTGCCCACATCATGGGGTGGCTGCGGACATGTTACCTCCCCAATGCCATGGTAGGAGAGGGAAGTGGACCCTCACAGCACTGGTTGCTCTGAGATACTGGGTTTATTTTTTAACACATGAATGTATTATTTTTAATTTTTTGAATTATTATGATTTTTAAAGACTGATTTCTGCTGTGTTTTTGCAAAGCCCAATCCTAGAGAAAGGCTGAAGAAGCATCTGCAGCTTGGGCTGCTCTTGGGGAGCGTATGGGAGGTGCCACATCTGACCCTTGTCATCAGTTGTATAGCAGGCAAGGACCTGGGCTGGTTTGCTTGCAGCTGGGGCAGGGGCAGAACTTGGTGCTGGTATTGCTCTCCTTACTAATATGCTTTTATTTTTCACGTATTCCTAATTAACACCCCTCCAGGTGCATGATGGAGAAAGGTTTTGTCTCCCTTAGGCACAGGCTGAGGTTGTAAGGAGTTATTGTGCTTCAGGGCACAGTGAAGCCCTGCTCGGGAGGATCAGCAGCTCTCGGCGTTGCTGTGACATCTAGTGGTACAAGCATTCCTGCAGCCTTCTGTGGGATGGAGATTTTGGATGTGTCTCCCTGCTCTTCTCTGCCCAGCAGCAAGTCTGTAAGGGCGAGGATCCTTTCAGAGTTCCTCCAAAATGCACCTTTTTGTTCACCTGGCAAAGGCAGTTGCGCTTGAAGGAGGATGTGGTGGAAAAGTTGGGGTCGTGTGGTCCCGAAGTGAGCAAGGTTGATGTCTACCTGGTGTGCTCTGTCCCAAAAAGTTAAGAGAGTGTCTCCATAGTGCTGAAGCGAGTGGGGTGGGGGTCTGGGAATGATGGCGTGCAGAAAAGCTCCCTGGGAGCTCCTCTGCTCAAGCGTGTGAGGTTCATGCAGAGCTGCTGACCCAGGGCTACCCTTGGACGGAGGGAGCAGAGCAGCTGCTGGGGCTTTGGGAGATGGTGGGTCACAGCGACAGCTGCCCTATGGCTGAGCGTCACCCCACAAGAGCAAATTCCTTCTGCTTGGCCTCCCTGAACCCCTCAGGTGTGGGTCTTGGGCAATGTGGTGGGTTGGGGTTGACTGTACTTCCTACATCCACCTAATCCACACCATGAGCTGAAAAAATGGTCAACAAGTCTGACGTGCTGATGGGCTTGGAGCTGAATCCCACAAAGCAGCTGGACCAGGCGCAGATTTCAGACTGAAAGGAGAGAGCAGGGGCCAGGGGTGGGGAGAGCATAGTTAGGTGGAGGTTGACAAGTTTTAAGATGCAAATGTGGGTCAGAAATTGAAAAGATACGGTCACTAGGCACGTCCGCTCATGCAGAGACACTCTTGAGTCTCAGACAAAGGTTGTTCTAAGGCAGCAGCTCCATTCTGCTGAGGCTTCGGAAAATCCTTCCCAGGACCGGGAAAAGGGCTTTTGTGTAACCTCAAAGCTCAACTGGTGATGTCATCTCCATGCTAAAGGGTGAGAGTTAAACAGGGTCCCCCGTGGGTACGTGTCAGCGGGGCGACCCCTTGACCTTCAGCCATTCAGCGGGAACATAGCATCTATAAAGACAGACTTTGCTCAGGCTCCAGATACCTGCAGTATTGTGTAGCTGAGGCCACCACAAGAATGGGCGGGGGAGGCGGGGGGAGTAAACTTGCTTGAAAGCTGAACCAGAAAGATATTGCTACAGCTCAGCACAGAAAACATAGGTAAATATAACAGTAGCAGGTATTAAGATGAACCTTCAGAAACCTGGGTTTGCAAATGAGTCCTACAGCTCCTGAAGTCTGTGGCACTGCTGCCAGCCACATCAACGGATGCAGGATCGAAGAGTGAATATCTATCTTTAATATCCCACAATCTTTCATGGTGCATGTCACTTTGGGGGGAAAGGGCAAGTGAAATATTGGCTACAAAAAAACTTCTGTTGCTAGCGGACTTTATTTTTGTTGTTGTTATTTGGTGCAATAAGTTTTCTTTATGTTCACAGTGATATCAATACAGACTTGGCAGGGGGTGTCTGTGTTAAGATAGGACAGAAACTAGGGGAGAGATGATTTGGGCCCGTTTAAGCTGGTGAAGGCCAGCAAGGCATCTTGTTGGAGCACAAACCCACTTCATTTTCTTGGAAATCCTAACCATACTGTTGGAAAAGCCTTGTGTTACACAGACTAATGACCAACATGTAAGCAGCTGGGCTTGTCCGTACATGGGTCTATCAGTGCATTACACAACCCAGGAAACTCATTTATTTTGGCCTAATTTGGTTGCATAAGGCTCTTCCCAGAACAAGCCTGGTTAATAATTTTGAGAAGGTTGACTGAGCAATTGTCAAGTCCTTAGTGCTCCCAAGCAGGCCTGAATATGCGCCATATAGAGCAGAAAGTCCTCCAAGGAGCTGTGGGCTTGTCTGGAATGTCACAAAAAGCCCTCATTGTTCTGCCTTTCAGTGCTGTTTAAAAATGAAATACCACATTCTCCATTTGAAGTTCACTCTCTCAGCCTATTGGCCTCTGACCTCTTCCATGAAATTGTTAGCAAATATAATCGTGAAGAGTTGGGGTTTTTTGGTTTGTTTGCTGCCTACACTGATCCACTAGCTACTAGTTCACTGGCAGTAGAAAAACTTTATGTGAGCTGTGCTAGAACTGTCAGCATCGGGTGGTGCACTTCAGATGAGTTATCCCTGGTGGGTGGAGGAGCATTACAGGGGACCTACAGGTGTGTTGTGAAATCATATGTGGCCTGAAAATGACACATGGGATTCCCATAATGCTCTCAATGTTAGGAAGGGCCAAAGGAATTCAGGTGTTTCTAAATTTGGGAGTCCTGGTCATAAAACTCCAAAATGTCACTTTAAAATGAAAACAAATGCAGCTGATTATCCAGTGAAGGCAAGAGACAAAATTGCATAGTGTCTACTTAATTTTTGTAATATCTGTTATTTCTGAATTTGTGAGTTTTATGTTATTTACTCTGAATAGCTATGCATTTTTTATTGCTATTAGCTATTAAAATGACACATTAATTGTTTCTGCAATTAAAAATGTGTTCAACTCTCTTCCGTGCCAGCATTTGTGACATTCAGAAGTCATAAACATCAACTACTCCATCATTTTTGCTGTAAACATGTCCTAGAAAAGTCATTTCATATCGAAGCCAGACTAAGAAATGCATCACAGCAGCATTTTAGAACTTCTCTCATGAGGCTTAAAGGACACTAAAACTCTTCCCTTGACCCTTCCCATCAGGTGGATACTTTGATTAGTAAACTTAGCCACCAGCTAACCATCTGAGATCGTTGGAGTAATGATCTGTGACACATAAATACTCAAAAAGTTAGCAGACAAATGCTGCCGGAGGCTGTGTGCTGTGAAGTCTCAAGGACTATCATCATTTCAGGCATTTGAACTTTGAACGTTTCAAGCCCCTTTCCATCTGGTAGGCTACAAGTGATAGCAAACCACAGGCTTGACCTTGAAGTTTTTGGTTGACTTTTTGTGGTCTTTGAGATGCCAGATGAGGAGAACAGAGCATTTCTCCTCTCTGCCTACCCCCATCCTGAAGGCTGTATGTGAGCTCATGTTGACACTAAGAACACTTGATGTGAAGAAAGGCTGGTTTTTGTGTTTGTGGTTATGCTGCAGGGAATGACCATCCGTCCTCTCGTTGACTTGTTGGCTGTCAAGAGGAAAAGAGAGAGTGCTCCCACAGTGGGAGAGCAGATCCATATTCGGGTAAGTGATGCATCCATCAACACATGGCCAGAGCTTTCCAATATGCTTTACTGATAGCAATATGGTCCTTCTGAAATATGGCATGCCTCCAGGGACTCTACAGGTCCGCAATTTTACCTGAATCCTCTGCAGGTCAGTCCCTTTCCAGGTTTGAAGTCCTATGCAGCTTCCTAACCATGAGTTATTATTTGCATTGGCATAGCAGCCACCTACTCAGTCAGGCTGGTGTTGCGTTAGGTGGTGCACAAACATGACAGAAAAAGATAATCACTCACACAAAAGTTTATGCTCGAACCTAACTCTAAATTTTCTGTTTCTCTGGAAGGAGTGAAAGAAAGAAAATGAGACTTGGTTGCTTTCAGGGTTGGGATTTTCCATGTGTTCACCAGTCACATCACCACCATCAGTTTGGATATTTTTGAAAAAAAATTTAGAAAAGGGAGGGTAAGGTTAATACTATATTGGAGGGAATCACTGAAGTGTCCCCTCCCTGGAAGCGTTCAAGGCCAGGTTGGATGGGGCTTTGAGCAACCTGATCTAGTGGAAGGTGTCCCTGCTCATGGCAGAGGGGTTGGAACTAGATGATCTTTAAGGTACCTTCCAACACAAACAATTCTATGATCCTAAATCCATAACCCAAAGGTGGAATTTAGTTCACCTTGCTCTTGCCATCCAAATGTTGGCCTTTCTAGTTACAGAGGACTTCTTCAGAGAGTGGGTAAACTCCATGCGAAAGCCGGGTATTCTGCACACCTAGCTGAGGCTTTGCATTTGCATCTGCGTCCAATGTAAAATTATGTTTCTCAATCTAATTGTTTATGCCCAGTCACATTTCTGTGGGTATGGCTCCTTCAGGAATATTTTTGTCTTCTTTTTGGGTAACTAGAAAGAAAGACATTGGGTCTGAGGACATTTATAAAAACTGTTTGGCATCCTCACAATTAGGTTGTATTACAGGGCTTTGTCTGAGGTTAACAGAACAGTTCAATAGGCTGAAGAGTCTTTTCCTGTCATGAACACAGAATACTTTCTTCTTTTGTTAGTGTGTGAATAGTAAATCATCTCTGGAAATGTGTTTATTAGGCAATGTGAGCTGAAAATGGCTTTGTAGCAATTAAGTTAAGTAGAGAAGGTAACAATGCAGATAGTTGGAAATCAGGGACACAGAAGGCAGAAGCAGCTTTCTTCCGCAAATTTATTTCTCCGCTCAGTCAGGACATTCTTGCTCTCAAGAACGATGGTCAGTGGCGGCAGGGGGTCATTTGTTGATCCTCGGACCATACAGCTGCTAATAGCAATGTGACGACTCTAAACCTGTACCAGGCTGCAGGGCTGAGTGAACTGCTCTGAAACTTTTCTGTCCCTGACCCCACAAAAAATATATTGTTTTAAAAAGTAGAGCTGGAGGAAGCTTCAGGGACATCAGTACCTGAGTGTGGAGGGGCATTTACCCACAGTAGAGCGGAGCCCTCTCCCACTTTAGAGACGCCAGTAGGAGGGAAAAGAATTTGGGAAATTACAGAGATTTAACTTCTACGTGGAAAAATCAACCTGTCTGGTATGTTTAATACAATTTTAAACAATAATAATGTTTTTGTATAAGGCACGATATGGCCAATTTTTTAATTTAGTGGGAGTGTCTGGGGGAAGGCAGTATTTCTTATTCAAGTCAAAGCATCATTTGTATGTTATCTACATCTGTATCCTGAAGATACTGACCTCCTGAGACAAATTGTCCTCAAAAACCACAGTATGAGCATTTCCTGCTTATTAAGGCCCAATATGCAGGACGTGTAAGCCATCGGCCGTCCTGTATGTATCATAAAGAGAAGATCCATGTCCCTCAGCGATTATTCTTTGCTCGTACAGACCTGAAAGCAAGCAGCCAAATCACTTATTGTACTCCAGAACCGAGGGATACACGTGGATGACTGGATGGGGAATTAGCCTGACGTCCCCTCTTCTTGTTTACCGGTGCTGTGTACCAAGCTGAAAGCATCTCCTGTGTTGTCTGCTGGCTTTTGATGTTTGCTGACTGAGTTCATCACGTATGCAATACATGCAACCGGTGTATAGCAAAATCCTCTCTTCTGTTTAGTTCTTGGATCATTTGCTGGCTGGCATTGAAGATATATCCGGACACTGGGGACAGTATTACTGGAAAGACAAGTAAGGATTTGCCAAAATACAACTGTGTACATGAGTAGAAAAAAATGAGGCTGGTTTCTATTCCCTAAGTTTCCACTGTGGGTCAGCTGAGCCTTGTTCATCCTTGTGGCACAACCCAGGTGACAGATGGGCAGCTTGTCTTTGTCCAAGGTGAGACCAGGTTCTTGAGGTGCTTCCCCGCTTGCAGGTCATATATTGTGCTTCACCCTAAAAAGACTCCTTTCTCCTCTCCTATTTTGTTTGTCCCTTCTTCTCAAAAGAAATCTGCTGGAAATGAAAGAGCCATGCCAGCACAGCACACAGCTTGTGTGGCTTCAGCCTGTCCCTGCCTGCAGCGGTGCTGCCTGTGCCCCCCTGCCTGTCTGGCCATGCGGGAGCTGAGGACCCCAACCCGGTGTGCACACAATTAACAGTGCGAATACGAGCTCACAGCACTTGGAGGGGCAACTGCTTGTTGTGGACTGACGAATTATAGGGGATCTCTACAGATTTCTCTAGCAAATTGCTCAATTTTCATTAAGAAAAATTAAGTAGATTGTACCCATAAGAATTTATATTAAAAAAAAAATACAAATAACATAAAATACACTAATAGCCATCTACCAGGTTTAACTCCTTGGCTGTGCAGACACAGATGCAGCTAACTTCACGGTAAGGACTGATTAGTGCAGCTGGCAGGGATTTTCTTAGGAATGCTGGTGCTTGGATGTGCCACTAGAGGGTATGGGAATCGCTGCTGCTGAGGAGTGTCCGGGCTCCTTGCGAGCAGGTTTGTGAGCAGCTAACAGCAGCCAGACCTGAGCTGACGTATTTGATACTGGCTAAATCTTCCCCAGAGCCTGGGCTGCATTTGGGCAGAAAGTGTGAGGAAATGGCTCAAGAGGGAATCTGGAAGCTTTTAAATCTGTTGCATTCCTTGGGGCTACTGCATGTACTTGTAGCACTTATACAAAAGTTCATGATAAATTCGGCACTTTGGGGAGGTTTTATTGTATTTGGCAAAGTTTTAATATCTTAGCTCATGTACTGTAGCACAAAAATAATTCAGAACTGAACACTGGGACCATTGGTTTCTGGAAAGGAGGTAATGGAATGTAATGGAATATGAGACAGTCATGGACTATGAACCTGCTGGCTTGCTCAGGTCCATGTAGGTGCTGGGAAGTCGTGGGAGGAGGCTAAGCACGTCTTGTTTTGTTCCCAAACAGATTAGAGTATTTCAACAGCAAATACCTGCAGAAGATCCTGCTTCGAGAATACGATCAGCCAAAATCAAGTATTGTGCTTCTCTATGAAAAGCTGGAGCGGAAGCATGCCATTGAGCTGGCAGAAGCAGGGCAGCTGGGTCATGCCCCGTCTCACCCATCCTTGCTGTAAGTGGTCCCCTGCATTCATCCCCTTTCCATCACTCCTCACAACCCTCCCACTGGAGGGAACAGTTATGAGAAGCTTTTACAAACTTCTCTGCCTCCTCTGTTCTTCCCTGCTGGGTTATCCCATGGGAAGGAGCAACATAGCTTGGACAAATAGAGCTCAGAGGGTTGTGATTAGTGGCACAGAGTCTAGTTGGAGGTCTGTAACAAGTGGTGTTTCCCAGGGGTTAGTACTGGGCCCAGTCCTGTTCCAAATATTCATCAATGACCTGGATGAAGGGATAGAGGGTACCATTAGCAAGTTTGCTGATGACACAAAACTGGGAGAGGTGGCTGACACATCGGAAGGCTGTGCTGCCATTCAGCATGACCTGGGCAGGCTGGAGAGTTGGGCAGAGAGAAACCTAATGAAGTTCAACAAGGGCAAGTGTAGGGTACTGCACCTGGGGAGGAATAACCCCATGCACCGGTACAGGTTAGGGGCTGACCTGCTGGAAAGCAGCTCTCTGGAAAGGGACCTGGGAGTCCTGGTGCACAACAGGATGACCATGAGCCAGCAATGTGCCCTTGTGGCCAAGAAGGCCAATGGCATCCTGGGGTGCATCAAGAGGTGTGTGGCAAGCAGGTCGCAGGAGGTTATCCCCCCTCTACTCTACCCTGGTGAGACCACACCTGGAGTTCTGTGTCCAGTTCTGGGCTCCCCGATTCAAGGACAGGGAACTGCTGGAGAGGGTACAGCAAAGAGCTATGAAGATGATTAGGGAGCTGGAACATCTTTCTTATGAGGAAAGGCTGAGGCACTTGGGTCTTTTTAGTCTGGAGAAGATAAGACTCAGAGGGGATCTCATCAATGCTTATAAATACTTAAAGGGAGGGTGCTGGGAGGATAGGACCAGTCTTTTTTCAGTGGTGCCCAGTGATAGGACAAGAGGTAATGGGCACAAACTTGAACATGATGAGGAGCTTCTTTACTTTGGGCGTGGCAGAGCACTGAAACAAGCTGTCCAGAGAGGTGGTGGAGTCTCCGGCTCTGCAGACATTCAAAACCCACCTGGACGCCATCCTGTGCAACATGCTCTAGGTGAACCTGCTCTGGCAAGGGGATTGGACTAGATGATCTCCAGAGGTCCCTTCCAACCCTGGTGATTCTGTGAAATGCAAAGTAAACACTATTTAAAGATTAGTAGGTGGGTATTAAAAATGATCAGATGGATGAGCAATATACTGGCGTTGATGAACACAGTTTCTGAGCTTGTACACAAAGGCTCACCTTGCACCATTTTTTGATGGCTTTGCACCATTATGCGAACTGAAGGAACCAACAGTGAGAATGAGCATTGGTTGAGACAGCAGGGTCAAATATTTGCATGTCAGAATGGCCATCTCATCTCTCACAGATGGTTCTGCTCTGCCACGGCTCCCCACAGCTCTTTTATCTACCAGGGAGCCCATGGATGGCACAGCTCTGATGCAAATACCAAATGTCCCTTCTGCAGTGAGCTCCATCTGCAAGGATTAGCTGTTGGTCACGTCCACTGGTGGTGGGCTCGGAAAGGGCTGCTGTGAACACTGGGCTTTGGGGGTGCACTGGTTGTGCTGCTGTGTATCTTGCAAAATAAGGTGTTCTGGTTTTCTTTGCAGCAACAATGACAGGACTGTCATAACAGACAAAAAATTGGAGGATACTCTGAATCCGGATGTCCTGGAAAATATACAGGAAATATTGGCAAGGAACCTGTACCGAATAAGGAGAACGGTATAACTCCCCTCAATCTGTATTTTAGATGTCCAATAACAAAAGTTATCTCAGTTATCCTAACAGCCTGAGCAGATGTTATGAATATTTACATAATTACTAATGATGTCTCTTTGTGAGCAGAGAATAGTTGGCTCTGTGAAGCCAGATCCGGTTTCCAAGTCAGTGGCACATTTCTGTTTGCAGCATGACAGCTTCTGAAAGGTTCACCCAGTCAGCCTATAATTTAATGAAGTATTTTAGGCATCAGTACCCAGAACCAGAAAGGAGAAAGGAGGAGCACATGGATCTTCAGGCATCAGGTTAGCAGATCCAGCAGTTGCGACAACTCCTGGGGTTATCCTCACATTGCGTTTTTCCCATAGAAGAGAGCACAGTCAGTGAGCTGCAAGTGAGAAGTAATCTGAAGAGGTTTGAAACCCGCTCGGCAGTTTTGCCATGAAACTGGCACAACTGGTAAATTGCATAGAAAACACTTGCTTTTTACAGAATAACTCATGAATAATTGGTCTGAGGTTTTACACAGCGCCTAGGACTATGCATTGTAATTGCTGTTCACATGGTGATACATGGAGCCTTATCCTTAAAATCCACCTAAGCCTTTGTTTTATGGATTACGCACGAAATACTGAGTCCTTGGGGATGCGGCTGGTGTGGGCAGCTCAGCACAGAGGGATCAACCACCCCCTCCCGTCCCTTTGCTGTGCCGAGAAGCAACTAGATAAGGCTGGGAGGAAATGTATAGAGATGATGAATGGGATGAAGATGAAGGCATAACTCCTGTTTGCACTTACTCCTGCCTAAATTCAGCCACACCCCTTGTAGTAACACAGTTAACCCAACTCCACTGATGTTAGCGGGAGATTTAACTTTGGTTGGTTTACGGCTTTTGAAACAGGATTCCTGTTGATTGCACGGTTTATATATGAAGGTGGGGCTGATATAAAATATTGGAGGGCTGGGCAGAGGCACCGAGGCTAAAGACACCTTGAACAGGGCAGTTGCACTAGATTGGTGTGCCACCTGGACTAATAGAAATGCATCTCAGTCTTGTCATTCAGTGATCACTTGAGCAATTTTGCATAAAGAAGCAGAGTTTGGAGTCCCATCTTCCTTTGGCTTTTTCCCTCCATCCCCACCTCTCATACTTGGGTGGATTGGTTTATCCTCATAACTAGGCAAGGTGGTTAGAGGGAGTGAAGGACCCTGGGAGATGCGGGCAGTACTGAAGGGATGCTGCTGTGGACAGAGGGATGGTCCCACCTCCAAAAGTGGTCTCTCTGGTGCAATGTGCAGGGGCCAGCATACAACAGGCACACCCTTCCCGGAGAGACGGAGCCCGTGGAGCATGCCAAGGAGATCCTGATCCTCCGGCACAAAAGCCTGCGGGTGGAAGTGAGTGGAAGCGACACGGCCAGCTCCAGCAAGGAGGTAAGATGGAGCAGGGAAGGCTTGGACCTGCAAAGACCATGCAGAGGCTGCTTTCCCTGTGAAGGTATAACAAGCACTAGGAACACTGTGGCTTATTGCTAGTGGTATTTCCTTTTAAAGACAAGTCCTGCTGCCTTAATTTTTTTTTTTTTTTAAAAAGTGTGTCTCAATCCTAAATTGCATTCCAGTGAGTACAAAATACTGAGGGGGAGAAAAAAAAATAACCAACCCAAGTCCTGACAAACAAATGAGCCATCTTGGGTGCAGCGCCATTCAGTGCTTTGTGAACATAGGCTTCCATCCATGATAGGAGAGTTATTTACTGAACAAATGTTATTAATTGGGCTTCAGTCCGTAGATTCAATGGTCTGGTTTTCCCATGTCTTCTTTTCTGGGATATTTCTTCAAAGGCGGGAATTTGGTTCACCCGTTGTCAGCAGTCCAGATGGACTGTAAATATTTGAAACTATTCAATGTTTTTTTTCCCCCCGACTCTTTTGAAAGGACAGAAGCATTATTGTGAGCTTTCTTATTTATTCTGGAGGTGAGTTTTTTGTTTTTAAAAGCAGCTATGGTTCTGGGCAGACTTGAAGAAAGTAAAACAGAGGGAAGTGTTTCATACTGGATTCCTGGGAGAACCACTTTGAGTCCAAATTTAGAGCTGGCACAGTTCCACATTGGTTCATGTTCTGAATTAAAGGAGAAACAAGGTAAATACAGTGTCTGTGGCTGGTGAAGACTTTTACTGACTTCTTTGGAAATCAATGAGAAAAGCTGAGCCAACATTTCCTCGTGGAAAGATGACATGGTCCAGGAATGGTGCACGAGGAGCGGGCTTGGTGCTTTTGGTTCCTCCCATCCTCTGTAACTCTTGCTCTAGAGGGAAAGCAGTTAAGCCCCACTGCATTTTGCTCCCAAACCCCTAGGTCAGCAGCAGTAATTGCTGAGCCATCCCTAAATTTCACCCACTTCTCCAAATCTTAGGTTTTGATGGCTTGAGCTTGAGCACTCTCCAAGTGCAAGCTGTGGTCTCTAATCTGGGCAGCAAGGCTCCCTCACTAAGGAGAATGGAATGACCTGTTAAAAAGAAATAATTTATCTTTCTTTATTTAGAGAGTAGTTTTCCACGACAGCACAAGGACTCGGGACTGCCGCAGGCTTTCTTCCACTCTGATTTCTTTGTTCAATTGCCAGTCATTGAAGAGCTCACCCGAGAACGGCAGTAACGCACCAAATGCTGCTGCTTCGCAGCCCTCCATTCACAGAAAGGTGTTCCGGCTCTTGCAAACAACTTAAAAGATTTAATTTGATCATTTACATGCTGATTGGTACTTACAATTCAAAATAGATAGGCAAGAACATGGCATGTTCCTGTAGAACATTTGGTATAATTAAACTTCAAAAGAACAACATCAAACTAGGGCTGATTTTGAGCACTACGTTACATACTTTAAGGACATTTGATTGTTAACCCTCGTGCTCCTGCTTTCCTCTTCTCTGCTGCTCCCATTAGGTACTGCTGTGCATTTGGTAGGAAATTCAGCACCTTTGGGAAGACTGTTTCTCCTGTTACTTTGAATGCTTGCAGCTGGCCTTTCAGGGGACAGAATATTTTGGGGGGAATTGCAAAAGCAGTAAAACTTGCTCTGTCTCTATTCTGATTTACGGATGGTGGCGAGTGCTCCTATGGATTATGCAAAACGCCAATGTGATGCTGACTACTACTGTCTCATAGGAGCAATTTGTTGGTGCTAATTACATCTCTTTACAGCAGCTACCTTTGCGTTGTGCCAGTCTAAGCGAAGCAGATGTAAATACTGAGAGCTGACTCCAGTGACATCTGCAAGGGTGACTCTAAGCCCAAGAAGCATCCCTCTGCACCCAAAAGGAAAAGTCAGGCATGTGTTGTGTGATCAGCAGCTTATCTGCTACTGTTTTAGAACAGCTGCCTCATTTTACTGTGGGTAGAAATAAGGTGATACCCGAAAGTGTTGGGATCATGTTCTAAAAGAGCCCTGGAATATTAACACAAGGTGGGAGGGTGAGTGAACGCTGTTACTTCACGCTGTAGGAGGACAGATTGCAGAATTTGTCAGCAAAAACAAAGAACACTGCTAAAAAGTAGATTTCAGCCCATTAAAAGCAGCTCAATATTTTCAATTTTTGGGAATAAATTAAGCCACTCAGATTTCGTTTCATGCAAAGATGACAGGCATTTTCCTGTTTAAAAAGAGGTGAATGAAAAATATAGCTAGTTAGCATCTGAGATTTTTTTCTAACTGTCAGATACTCCATCTTTTGTAGTCCCAAAGGGAAGGGTTTGGCCTTCCAGGTTTTGAGTCAGCAAGAAAAAAATAGATGCTCTCATGCCACACATTTTCTATTCTGCATTTCACCACGAGATGGAAGCATTACAACTGCGTTTGCAAACCCAACTGGAAATGAAGGAACTGCGAAACAAACTTCAAGCAAAGGGCTACTGGAAACCCTCTGGTGCTGGTGAAACACCTGCACATCTTCTATTGCGAGTCTATTTGAAAAAAACTTTGGTGATGCATTCAATCAGTTAGGTGATATCAGCTGAGTGAATAATTAAAAAATCCCTTTGGTTCAGTAGAAACACTATTTTTTCTGCTTGCTGGCTGTCTGCATATATATTTTTCTTTTTTAATGAAGTTGGTTAGTCCTTTGCTATTAAAATATGAAGCTGTTGTAGCTCAGTTAGATTCATCTCATAATATATTAGGTGCTGGTTGGTCTTTTCCCACCGTACCAGTCACCACAAAATAAGGTATGTATGGAAGAACATCTTTTTATAGGTCTGTAGCTCCACCAGCTTGGGGAGGAGCCAAGAGTGAAGTTCATCTCACCTAATGGACAATCCGTCTCCTTCCACAGTTGGTGCAGAGAAACTGGTGCCCTCGCCAGGATGGGCACTGGTCCATGGCCAACACCTGGCTTCAGCCAGAGCGAATCACCTCTTCTCTCTAGTCTGGGTAGCTTTAGGTGCCTTGGGGGTCTACTGCAATTTAGGTGTCTGCCTTTGCTTTTACAGTAGTGCTGCATTAGAAGACCCTGCCAAGGAGAGTTTGCAGAGTGAAAAGGGAAGGTAGAGAAAAGAAGTAAGAAAAGAACAACCCTCATCCCTCCCGAGCCAATGGCACAGGTTAAATGATTTACACCAGGCAGAAAAACCTTGGCAGGGCTACGAGGTGACTTCAGATCTGAATCGTAGCCCAGAGGATTAACTCCAAGACTATCTATTTCCAGCAGAAAGTTCGCCTTCCTCTGCCTAAGGACAAAATTCCTTCCGAAGGCTGCTGCTTCCTGGAGCTGTGCATCATGCTGGCTCTGAACGCTGCCTGGATTTTGGGCTTGCCTTATTTTAGGCAAGGATCCAACACAGACTATGCTGGAAGGATGGTTTCTGAGACCCAGGATAGTTTTTATTTACCACTGGGCACCCAGAAAATCCTTGCACCTGTAGCCAGGCAACTTCGTCCTCTTTTCTTCTGCCAAAACACGAGTACAGTCCCCCAGAAGGAGCTTATTTGGAGCTGCCTGTAAGCCATGTGCGTAAATGACATGCTGCCTTTGGTAATTATGTCGGAGCCCTTTCATGGAGCGTGCTCTGAGAATCGTTAAATGCCCCTGGGAATGGCTTTCCAGGGAGCCGGGCGATGCTGCTGGAGAGGGGAAGGCATTGTTATTAAAATGGTCAATAAAAGTGCGAACAAGGGATGGAGGGCATCGGTCCTCGTTAGGGGAGGGAGGAGAACGAACCGAAACAAAACAGCAAACCAGGCTGGGAGGTGTCCAGAGTTACTTTGGCAGTCTGGGTTTCTGGACCGAGGTGCCAAATCACAGCTGTGCAAGAGACTTATTCCCAGTTCACAGAAGCACTGAACAATTCAGGCAGCATTGTGCTACCTGATTTATTTTTTTTCTTTTTTTTTTCCTGAAGGGTGGAGATTAGCACTGGAGTGAAAGGACAGGGAGCTCGTTAGTGCAAGCTTGTTACCTGCCTCCTTGGCCTGCAGCCGAGGTGGGGAGCAGCCAAGGTGAGAAACGTCTGTGTCCTGGGGATGGGCTTCGCCTCCCGCACTCGCCTGCCCCATCCTCCCTGCCCCAGGGCTGCTCCTTCCCATCCTATCTGCTGAATCACTCCTGGAGAGCTCAGACATCTTCCAACAACTTGAAACAAGTCAGCGTTTGTAAATATTTCCTGCCATCTATTTGGTCTATTTTTAGCAATAGTTCTTCTTGTTTTTCTCGGCAAAAGTAAAACAAATGGAAACGGAGTCCTTGGGGATTGCAAATGGCTTGTTTATGAAGCAGGAGTGTCATTAACAGACTTGCTAGCAATCTTCATAAATGCATTAAAGTACTTCTCTTCTTTAATCACAGAAGGATGACTCCTACTCAGTGCAGGGCGACTCCAGCGCAGAGCCCAAGCTGTGCCGCTCCTTCACCGGTAAGCTGGGGAGCCGGTGGGTGCCGGCAGTGATTCCCTACTTCCCCTGCTCGCCCTGGCCCATCCCCATGGGGTATTCCAGCAGGGGACAGGGAGGATGTGCTGAGGTCCGTGGTGTGTCTGTTGCAGGGCTGGGATTTGGGAGACAGCCAAGGCAAAGCCCCCTGCCCTCCCTACCTTGCCGCAGGCAGCAGCAGGGAGACCTGGGCTGTACATTGCAGGCTGGTGGCTGCAGGCAGGGTGGCAGGCAGGCAGGGCAGCAGGGGCATCGCTCCAGCCCGGGGGACAAAGTGGGGCTCCTTAGATGACCATCATGAGCGAGCCAGCAGAGCCGAGACCCTTCCCAGCCCCAGCGTCCCATCTCAGCCGCACCTGAGACAAGATTCAGCGTGCGCTGGGATGCACGGCTGGCAGTGAAGGTGCTCCAGGCAGCTGCTCGGGGGCAGGCAGTGGTGCTGGGAACCATAGCAGTGAGAAATGTGTCCCAGACCAGGTGTTTGACCTCCTTATCACCTGTGTGCTGCAAGGAGCTGTGTGAGTTTAGAGAGTTTTCTTGTCTCCCATGTCCAGCCAGGCAAGCCTTTGAAACTGGTACCATTGTTCATATTCCACCAAGCACTAAGATGTTTGACACTAATTGCAGATCATTCTGCCTATGGTGAAGCTAATGCGTAAACTAAAACCTTATAAAAATGAAAGATACTTCGAAACATGAAGTTCATGCCCAAATGCTTTAAAAAAAATGAAGATCTATTTTTTTTTGCTTGCTAAGTATTATTAAAATGCATTTTGAGTGCCCCATTAGCAGCACTGTCTGTTTTGATTATCTGTTACAGAAAGATCAGTGGCTCAAGACATGTTTTTGTAAGCCCAAGTTCAGTTTTTAGATAACTGAAAGCTTAATTTTCACACTTAAGAAAAGTGGTTTAATATCAATGGAGCCTCACGCAACATATAGCTCATCAAAACCGTAAAATGCATCTTTCAAAATGCAGAGGACAGAGTCCTTTCTGCGTCTGAACCACAATGAGATGTTCAGTAGGAAACCGAGAACTGAATTTTTGCAGTACTTGGCACAACACCTTTTAGGACAATTACGTTTGTAAAAGTTATGGTTGAAAGGATTCAGTGTTTGTTGATCCTGAAAGTAACATTGTCTCCAAGCACGGGCTGAGTAAGGTTAAGGGGCTGGGTCTAATGTTAACATACGGAATATTTCTTCATTACATATGTACTAGAAAAAAATTGGAGAAGCGAGAAAGTATCATTGTTTCCTTTCAATCTTTTTGTGTCCTTCTTTTTCTAATGTTTTCTTCCTTTTTAATTTTCTTTAAACAATTAACTAAAAATTTACTGAATAAAGAGCTGTAGAGGAGCTGGTACTTTATCTGCGCAAAGGTATCTTGCTGCAGGTTTGCAAGAGTAGATGGAAGAAACACAATTGTGTGGCATTCGTGTGTTCATAATACGGACATCTGCCGGGGATGTAGCTATTTTAATCCACAGTTTATTATAAATGTTTAAACTGTGTTCTTCCTGGAGCAAAACATGAGTATAAGCAGAGCAAAGACATAAAAAGCAGTGTTTCTGGGTGGGGTTTTTTTACCCCAGGGAAAATGTGAGCACACCAGCCCCCGACATACCCTGCCCACAGGGCTGAAGGAGGCTGTAACCCTCTGTCACGATTCCTAAAAACAGTCACTTACTGTGGCAATGTGAAATTTTCGGTGCTCTGGCAGGACACCTGCATCTTGAAAAGCTATTTTAAGGTAGTCACTAACAGGAGTTGTTGTGCTGCGTAATTGCTGGTGAGCACTGAATGATTATATTGATCCAGATATGTAACATATTTCAAACTACAAAATAGGGTTTAAATTGCCCTTGCCCTCCCCTCNCCCCCCCCAAACACTGATCTTCGTCTTCTGTTTTATAATTAAAAAGTGATCCTTGCAGTGGAACAGCTCATCCCCAGTGAGCAAATGGCCACCTCAGTAGCTCTCAGTATCTTTTCATTCCTGTTGACCCACAAAGGAGAACACTTCTCATACAAGTTGTGTTTTTCTCTTCCTGCAGTGGGGAATGAGGAAAAGGTTCGGGAAGTGAAACAGAACCGGTCGAAGTCAGTGTGTGTCGTCCCACCGCCGCAGCCCAGCAGTACGGCCTGGGGTGAGAAGAAAGAAACTGAGAAAGAGCTGACTTTGGAGATGTAAAAGCACAAGCGTCGCTGCCGGCTTCCCGTGAGGGATGTGACTCTGTTTCATGGATGGCTGCTATACATGTAGATAATGTAAATAAGATGCATATTAAAAAGGACAGCGTGGACAGGGCAAAATATCCTGAGTGGTTTGCATCAAAACGTGTGCTCTTATTGCACAACGCTGGGTTTTTAACGGGAACCAAGGGAAAAGAGGCACAGCTGGGCGCTAGCAATGCAAGGCAATGTCTAAGGGAATTTCTAAGAAACGTCTAGGAAAAATTAGTCTGTTTGGCCTAGGAAAATTGCTGAAAATATCTGCAACTGCAAGAAAGGATGTTTTAATAAGAGGAGATATCAGGTCTTCTCATTAGTCAGCAGGGATAAACTAAACAGCAGGGAGCATTTAGGTTATATATTAGGAAAAGATTTACAATCTCAAGGAGAGTTTCATTAGGCGATGGAGCATGCCACCAGGAAAGACAGCAGAAACAGTGAAAGATCTCTTGTCCTCCTCAAGAACTGGTGAGTCCTGACTATGAACACTAATCACGTGAAGTCCAATGTTAAATCATATAGTTAAATAAGGTGTTGTATCTTACCAGAGGGACTGTCCCACACCTAGACACAGTTCTTTTTATGAAAACTTATTACAGCTGTGTTAAAAGGGGAAAATTACTGATTTTTAAAACCTTATTTAAGTAATAGTCCAGCTCAAAAAATAAAATGGGGAAGCTCCAAATCCAGTGGTGATGCCAGGAGAAGCGTGTGCCATCCCTTAAACAGATGAGCAAGCCTTGTGCTGTAGCTGTTTTTTTGCAGCAAGCCTGCAAAGGCTCTCCAAAAAGATCTCGGCTGCCATAGCCGAGAGCTGCAGGGTCCGAGGAGGTTTGAATGCCTCTCCTTAGAAGATGCAGCAGAGAGAGGGACCCAAACCCTTGCTGCTGCAGAGCACTTCTGCCAGGAAAGGTGCAATCCCCTTTGCAGAGCAGATGCAGGTAAACTCCAGGGATAGTACCCGAGGAAGACAGATATCTCCACATTTGGGTACTTTTCTTTGAAACTCCAGGTAAGTGTTCAAGCCTTTGAATTCTTGTCCTTAGCTGAACCCAATAGACTGAGTTTTAACATTGCAAACATCAACAGTTTTTTTTCGCTTCCCCTTCCTCTGCATTGAAGGATCCAAGAGCATTTAATCTAAACAAGTAGCCAAAGAGACTCCTTCTGAATTGGAAATAAAAGAAACTGTAAGAATTTGCATACTCCTCTCCATGATATTTTTTGGACTTCCAGAGCCAACCTCCTGTGTGCAGAAATACTGCATTAGGAGGCCACTGCCTGGTGCGCTGGGGCTTTCATTTTAAATTAAAGACACAAAAATGTGTGTATTTGCTTTACAATGATGTGGAGGTCTCATTTTCACTTGAACAATCTCCTTTACAATGTTCTGACATAAGCTGATGCATTTCATTTTGACTTGAAGGCTACTCTTCACTGCCCCACATTGGACGTTCAACATACTGCCAATGAAAATCAGACCTTTTAGCCTTATATGTATAATTGGTGTGTTTATATACATACATGTACATATTTATTTATTTTAGTGTAGGTCCATTGTTGTCTTCATTATTAAAATTTTGGTTTGTTTCTTAGTTTATTCCATTTTGCATGGGAGTCGTGGATTTATCTACACTTTGTTTAGAAAACCACCCATCTTTGAAGGTGTTGTAATATACATGTACTACGTTTCTATCTCAATTAAATATGCTGTGCTGTGAGATCGTCTAAGGGTTATTACCTCCTTGTCTCCGCAATGCGCTCACGATGATGTCAGCGGTAGCTGGTGACACACAGGAGTGTCTCTCCAGGTGCCATCAGTCCGGCACAGCAGGGCCGGCAGATCTGCTTTGAACGGCGATGCATTCAGCTCTGCCCTGTGCATCCCTTGGTCAGTGATTGCAAGATCACGAGCAAGGCAAGTCCTTGTGAGGAGTGAGAAAAATCGCCTGCTTATTGGCGTAAGCAATTGCATACAAGTGAGAGGAAAAAAACATACTGAATCTGAAGGTCCTTGGCTATCTGGGGTTGGAATGTCCACTGTTTACCTGCAGTTTAATGTCCACAGTGTTTAAAATTTCTCCTTATGTTCTGCATAGTAAAGAGCTATAGAAAGATTTATTAAGATAGGTCCTTTTTATTCTGTAGCTGAAGAGCAAAAAGGAAAATAAATCAAGTTGCTTGCCAGGGAGTTTTTAATTAAGTTTTTTTAATCAAGGATAGAAACTTTGAGAATCCCTTGGCCAATTTTTGCTTGTGGTTTTTTTTGTGTGGTGATTTGGGGTTTTTTTGTTTGGTTTCTTTTTTAACTTGTGGCTTCTGAACAGTCTTGCTTTTGTCCAAAATATCTGGATGTCTGTACCATCATTGTCTTGTACAGCATCCATCACGCTTCTCGGCACTGGGTTCTTACAGAATGATGTTTTTCTGTTTGAGTTTCCCATCACGTAACATGAGTTCTCTGCAATATTGTTATGGCCTACCGAGGACCTTATCAAATAGTGGCTGTTTTGGCATGTGTAGATTTCTTTGTAATACCATAGTAAACAACAGAAATGGTTGGAAAAATCAGGAAGCTTCCAGAAAATGGAACTGAAATTTTATCTGATGTGGAAAAAACAAAAAAAACATTTTGCTCGCATTTTTTTGAAACTGTATATTTTCATCTCTCTTTAGCACAAGAAGAGACTTTTTGATGCCAGAATCTCCCAGCTTCTAGCAATTCCAGATGTTGCTCGGCTCCAGGTGTGCGGCTCGGTGGCTCGTGGCTGCAGAGGCTGCTCCAGCCAGCGCCACATGCCTGTGCACATGCACCGGCCTGATCCTGCGCAGATCCCAGCCTGTTAATCCCTTTCAACCCTGCTTAGCGATGCTGGGACCATAAATACCTCTCTGCTGCATTAACAATTCACTTGATCTGCAGAGAAGACAATATTCTCCGCAGTACATACTTTCCCAATGAATCACTCTGCCCCAAATTTAACCTTCTAGATACTATGGATTTTTTTTTTTTAAAGGTTCTTTACAAAATATAATAGCACAGCTAAAGCTTTCATGAAGTATTTTCCAGTTACTTAGTGGCCAAGCCCTCTGACTAGTATGTATTTCAGTCCAGAATACCTTTGTTAATCTTTGCCAGTATCCAGTGTTGGTGGTCTTAAAATTCTACAACCGAGTGGCAAACTGTTAAATGCTCAGGCTTCAGAGCATGCCTAATTAATTCTTTGCAGGGTTTTAGTCCTTTAAAAAGTGTTAAAAACACGGATTCAGTGTATCATTGAATATTGCATGGTTCTGTGGAAATAAATTGCATCAGTTTGATTCCTTTAGCAGTTCAGAGAGTCATTGCTCTGTGCTTACTCTGGAAGTTTACAGGAGTCTTTTGAAAGTTAAGGTTAAAATAGGCAAAAGTTGCTAACGATGGGGAGTTGTCCAATGGCAAAGTGAGAGCCCAAAAACTACATCACACAAGTCTGGGCACATAGATCAAGCAGCCACATTTACAGCTCAGGCTATAAATCACCCTTGCACTTGCAGCTCCAAAAAGCATTTGTGTTCAGCACGTGGACTTTTTTTTATTTTTATTTTGGCCAGAAAGTCATGCTGCTCTCTAATTTATTTCACAACTACTTAAGGAGATTATAATGGCTTAATCCTGGAAAGTACTGGCAAAAAGCAGGTGAGGCAAATAGAATTTTTTTTTCTCCTGACATCAAGTGCTGGGGGTATTCAACCTCATAAGAAACATTAAGGATCTTTCAACATCCAGGCTTACGTGCTCCTTTCAAGAGACATGTAGATGGCAGAGATGAAAAAGGAGCATGTGATGGAGATGAACAAGCGATTCTAATTTTAATGCAAAATTAAAGGGGCAAATGTCAATATGGATATCTATTCCTCTCCCTTGCCACGCACTTCATACTGGGGGGTTGCTCTTTGCAAAACCTGGGGATATTGGTGGCATTTCCAAGGCAAAGTTGGTAGCGCTTGGGTAGCACTTGTTGTGGTCTGGATGGCTTTGCTGTGCTTGGTTTCTTCGTGTTCTGAGGTTTGTGGAGGCAAGAATAAAGGCAGAGACCCACGAGAGGTATTCACCTGATCTACCTAAGGAAACGCTACGTGGAATAGCATGACAGATCATCAGGGTAAGCTCTAATGCAGAAAGGTATGCAGATCTCCAAAGGGACTCAGGGAAGTCACTGAAAGCAGACCTGAAATCACATCTGTTTATAAAATAGAAAAAAACCCCTCTGCTTTCAGCATGAGGGAGTGAAAATATGTTGCTCTATCTACATAACATGTAATTTTTCAGCAAGCATGGGTCAAAACACAAAAAATAACAGTAACTCGGACCATGATGATGGAGTGTTTGATCAAACAGAAGGTAAAACTCTGATTCTGGGAAAAATCTGAGCTGACTAGCCCCCGTTCCTTGCTAGAGTACGTATGTTTTGGAGACTCGCAATTTCAGTTTAAAAGTTTAAGGGCAAAAAATCACCAGGGTCAATTAGGAAACAAAGGTCACTAAAATTCCCAGGACACGACTTCCCTTTCCTTACATCTAGGTCCTAGTGCTGTCGGTGGTGACACCCTTGTTCTTGTTCGACCTCTCTGGATAAGAGGCACCTGAAGGCAGCTTCCCGCTGCCACCAGAAGAGGTAAGGAAGGAAAGGGAGGGTCATTTTCCTTAGTGATTAAATGGTACTTGTGTCTGACTATTGCATGGATCATGGTGATGCTCAGTTAATACACCCACCTAGCTTTGGTGTAACACTCAAGAGAGATCCCAACTCAAGCTCCAAAGGACAATCAACATTATTACCAGTTTCTATAGGCTTAGAAAGTGTGGCAGGACATTACTTTTTTGTGGATTTGGGGTTTTTTTTTGTTTGGTTTTTTTTTTGTTTGTTTGTTTTGTTGTGGTTATTGTTTGTTTGTTTGTTTGTTTGTTTGTTTTAGGATGGGGGTCCTAAGCCTGTTGCTATAGTGCTCCAGGGGTGTTATATTAATTCAGGCACTGGCTAGTGATGAGAGGAGGCTGTACACAAGTTTGGGATGACTGCTTCCCTCCCCTCCGGGGCTCCCCCACACAAACACCTGCCTCCAGGCTGGGGAGGCAGGCAGAGGAGCTCCTGGTCTGCCCAACACCCATGTATAAGGTAAGCTGTTCGACGTGTGGAGACTTGCTTTGGAGGGGGAAACAAGTGTGGTGCTAATGGTCATTCAGGCCAGCCAAGAGCTACATCACCTTCTGGAGGTGCCTCTCAGACCTCATGCTGGGGTGGGATGGACCGGGCAGAGCATCTGCGGGACCTGGGGCCAGTGGGGCGAGCGTCAGTACCAGGGCTTGCTGTTCCTGGCTGGGAAATTGTTTCTTTCCAGTGCTAAATTAAAGATCATCTCTGCTGGAAGAGTCGAGCCAGAGCTACTGGAGCCCTTGGTGAGGTTGAGAGCTGAAGGGTGAAATCCCGTTATGTTAGGGAAATTGCAAATCTACTATCGATTTCAGGATTTATCCTACAGTATTTTTGCATAACAAAAGGATTTTTATTCCTGCTTTCTCCCCATAAGGTTTTCATCCTTATGGCCCCACTTTGTGTTCTTTATAGGCCTCCCAATAACAAGTGCTGGATGTTGGATGTCGGATGTCAATAGCGTGGCCCCAGCTCCGCAGTCTGACCCCCAGCACTCTCCACAGCATTTTACACGGGTGCAACATTTCCACACAGAGTTCAGATGCAAAGGTAACGCCATAAAGCAGCCCAGGGAAAATAAGATGAAAACACATGGATTAGTTGATCATAATTTAAAAAAAAAAATTATTAAAAAATTTACATCAATTTAGGTATTTAATAATTGTTTTCATTTCTTTGATGGATATCAAAAGGTGTTTTGATCTCCAGAATGAAATTTTTTCCTTCAAAATGTTGAAATGAAACATTCAGAATTAAGAAATGCCTTTCTTAATTTTTTTTCCAGAGGCACTCACTCACCCCAACCCTTTCTTGAAAATGATTTGGTTTTTAAGCCCCACATTTTCTGATTAGTTCATCAGAAAATCCCCAGTCCGTTCTAACTGCAGAGCAAGGGAGAGGGGCTGGAATGATTTATTCGTGGCTTTCTTGCCATTTCTTCTTTATTTTTTCCCCCTCTCTTTTATTCTAGTATGTGCGTGTGTCCTGTCTATTAACAAGGCTGTCTGTTGCATTGTATAAAATCCATATGAACAAAATACCTGCGCAAAAGGAAACCAGATTTACACTTTGAAACAAGAACGGGTTGGAATGTTATATTTAATAGAGATGTTATTTCTGAAGAGTAAAGGAACTATTTTTTCTATTAGTCTAGTTTGTAAGACTAAAAAGACTTATGAAAAAAGTATTCCTATTATAAAAATTCTAATTTTATCTGTTTTTTTCCCTGAGCAACAGGGACATAGAGAAGCAAGTGGGTTGCAGAGGGCTGAACAGGGCTGAAGGAGTTTGCTCCTCTGTTAGCCCCCACAGCCTGCTGGCATGAGGTGTTTCACCTTCTGGGCTGGCTGGATGCAAGGGGGTTGATGCCTAATTAAAAAAAAAATAATCAAGCTGAACAGAAGGAATCATAAGGGGGCTGTAGCCCCTTGTATGCGTTAGCCATCCCTGGCAAGCCTGGGTGCTCCCACCAGGTGCTGCTTGAGCAGCTGCCCCATCCCCGTTCCCACGCTGCAGCTGCTGGTGCCCCAGGCACGGTCTCATTGTCCATCGTGTCCAGGAATTTTTCAGATCCTAATGGTGACAAGCACGTGCGTGGGGGTGTGCCAAGGAGAAGGGAAGGCTCATTACATGGAGAAATGTTCTGACCTTGCAAACTCAATTCCTATTCTGCAGCCTAAGAATTTGGAAAATGTTTGGCTGGGGACAGAGCAGCCCGTGAGGAGCCAAGGCTGGGCACCAGCGCTGCTCTGCTGCAGCCACGCAGGGGTTTTTCTGCCAATGGGACCGAGAATTGCTGAGGACACCTTCCAAATGGCAAACAGCGCTAACTTGTGAATGTGCATTAGCATAAATACAGCAATGCCAAATACAGCTGACTAAAAAGCATACACATAAATATGGAAGTGCATTAATCCCTTTTTTAAAAATACGTAAGTGCCCACTTTGCATTTTAATTTTATGCAATTGCAACGCAATCTGAAAAAAAAAAAAAGTCCTCACTTCTAGTGTGCAAACCCTTGTCTTCACCCAGCTCCTTCAAGCATTGCCAAAGCTCCCCCATCAGTTGTGCTCAGCTTTGAGATATAGATCACAAGAATAGACGGCAACCAATTTTCCTTGTCACTTCAGACAGGTTTAACCACTGTTACATGTTAGTTAAATGGCAACTGATTGAAATTACACTTATTGAAGATTAATTAGGTGATAGATATATTGCACTTTGTATTTAATCAACCATTTTATGTTCAATACAAAGAGGTCATCTCATTGCAGCAATCGTTGCCTGCAAAGCAACCAGATGGATGTGCGATGGGTATGGTACTGCAGTTCAAAAAGTGGATATGTTGGGCTGCCCAGGGATGGGCTGGGAGAGGGTTGATACATGCAGACATGGGAAAAGGTGGTGGGAGGGTTGCCCAGAACCAGCTGTGTGCAAACCCATCACAGTAGCAGGGATTGCTTGCAGCAGAGATGGCAGCTAAATGTGGGAGGGTGAGTAAGTGGCCAGGGAAGGACAGTGTGTGTTTATTCATGCTGAATTACAGGTTTGAGGAGGGCTCATTTCTCAGGCAGCACTGCCAAGAAAACATGGGAGGAGTGGAGCTGCTTGCTGTTCCTCCACAGGCAAGCCAAGGGTTTTGGTGGGAGGCCATATCACGTCAGCATGATATCTCTTCTTCTTTAGCTGACTAAATAGTTTGCTTGGAGGAAAAGGGATAGTTAAGCAGGCCAGAGACACGATGTATATTTTCAGTCCCCTAAAAATGGCCTCTGGGCTGCAGCTGTCCCATCAGATGCACATCCACTACTCAGTGTCTGAAGGCCATGCAAAGATGTTTCTACGTGCCAAGAGCAGCGTTCAGCCCTGCCATGAGGGCTTTCATCCAGTTATACAAATATCAGAAGGCATTCTTCCATTTTAGCCACCAACCAAGATGTAATCCTAACCTTTGAGACAAGCCGCAGGCCATGTCCTGCAGCTCCCTCTTCCTTGCTTACCCACCACCTGCCCCACCACGCCAGATGCAACAACATCTGCCCTCCTTGCACTCTTGCCTCTTGCAGCCCCACTCTAGCTGTGACTAATGGGGCTGTGGGGACTGTGGCTGAGTTTTGACCCTGCGTGATGGTAAGTCTGCAACCTGTCCAACCTTTCCTTTCTCCACCTGTCAGTGTGGGGACTCCTCTGGGCAGAGACCTCTTTCCCGGATCCTATCGGATGCCATATGTGCTCGCGGTCAGGTTAAACAAACAGCAGTTCTGCTGCTGTGACAGTGAGAATGAGAGGTCTAATGTATTATTTAAAAGCTATCCCAGACTGCAATATTTAAGAAAGAACATGCAGAGGATAGAATAAATTATTATAATTTAAAGTCTATTGTGCTCATAGAAGAAGAACGAGCACATTCGTCCGTCAGTATGCCTCAACAGTTGGCTAGAAGCGTAGTCAAAATTTTACCCATCCCTCTCCCGTTTCCCTAACCAGTGTGCCATTTCTCTGAGATACCCATATGTTCACAGTTAACTTCGACTATTAAATTGATTCGGAAATTAATTTGGTCACACAGAATCCTGTAGGATAAGGAAGTCAACATCTTAATCTATCCCGCTTTTTAGAACAGGTCATGATTTAGGCTAAGGTTAGAAAACAAGAACTGGAATTTTCAGTGTAGTATACATTTTCTCCTCCAGCCTCCTGGCATGTCACAGGAATACAGTTATTGCCTTACAGGAATTATAATTTTCCTAGTCTGACATCCCTTTCCTGGCAGTGATCTACAGCAGATGCTGCAGCAGAAGACTAAAACTTTAGGAACTAAATAGCAGTGAAATTCCATGCAGGAATGTCCTTGTCCCCATGAGACATTTCTTCCACAGCAGGCTTGGGTGATGGGAGGGGTACGGATGCTATATAGTCCACTCTTCGGTGTCAGGAGAGAGAACATCCTTCTACAGCTGCATAGCAAGACACTAGGTATATTGGTACGTACACCCAATTTTAATGTTCCTCGTCTAGCTAGATGTGAACCTCCCTGATTTAAACGTGTTTACGTGCATTGATTACATCACTTCCGAGAGCACCAAGATTTTAAGAGATATCACCAATATTTTAATGTTATTGCTTGGATCTCTGGGGTCGCTTTGAGTGAAAGCTGCATCAGTGTTTTGCTCAAAGCATGTTCCAGAAGTGCCACTTCTATACTGCACTTGTGAGGACACAGCCAAAGGTACCTCACAGCAATGGCTGCAGATGCCATGACATGGTAAAAGTCTTCGAGTTCACACTTGCTCAAGCCGCGCACAGCCTTTCTGCCAATCTCATGCACAAACAGGGTTTTAAAAACTCTGCAGTGTCCTGGGCAGTTCTGCGTTGTAACCACTTGTGACCTACAGACACTGCCTGACTGGCCGAGGCTGAGGGCTCTCTGCAGCCCTCTTCTGAAATAAACAGCCATGTGTTTATTTGGAAATCTTCCTGCTCTCTCTCAATAGCTATTTGTCATGTTCCTTAATGCCACAGCTGTTTGGTGACACCAGGTCATCTGCTTTTATTAGTCCAGTTCCCACCACCCACTGAAACTCACACCAGCCAGGAGAAGATTCTTATCTGTGTCCAAAAATAGCACTTCTCTCGTCCTCCTCTTCCAGTGACCCTGGAAACTTCGTTTTTTCTCTTGTTTTCTGATCTGCGATTCTGCTGCCTACCTGCTGCCCCATGAAGCCTGGAGTACCAGCTCTCGCAGCCGGGATCCTCGGCGGCACTGGCGTGTTGCTCTTTCTCATCGCTTTCGGGACAGATTACTGGCTTCTAGCTACGGAGACCTGTGGCGTCTTTGAGTGTGGGAATAGCACTCTGTGGACCAGGGAGGTAAACTCTGAAATCTTGTCTTACTTTAGAAGAATTGACTTATTTAAATAATTTTAAATTTTAAATTTTTAAGGTTTTAAATCTGTGATAATATTTATGCTCATTGAAAGTGACCTGCTAATGTAAATTATCAGCCTGTGCTAACTTTAAAATCCAAACCAGCTTTTCCATAGTATCTAGCATTTTGACTGAAGTAAAGTGCGTCTAGGAAACATTAAGACAGCACCTCTGTAATCTGGCAGATATGAACATTAGGAAACGAAAGACAGAAATGTAAGAGCTTTACTTGTTGACAGCATTTGCCTCTGAAGACAAAAGATATCTCCTGATATTTGCCATTAAAAGATTCCTCCCTCTGTAGTTTCTTCATTTAGAAATAGTTCATATTTTTAAAGTGCAGGACTTGGCAATCATTTACATCTGAAGTGATATGACTACAGCACAGACAGAAAACAAAAGCCAACATCAGACGCAGAACAGAGTAGATAGAATTCCTGCCCCTCTAACAAGAAGAGGCCTATATATTTTAAAATTAACATTTATATAGGATTTTAATTAGCAGAAAATGTAATTTCCAAAGGACAATTTGGTATTTTAGTGCTTACTTCTGGTATCAGTTGTTTATATATCCTTTCAAAAGTTTGATTTTATTTGCCCTTGCTGTTGCCTGACTTCAATGAAATAACAACCAGATCAGTTCCCTGAGCCACCCACTCTTCAAAAATGTTTTTGTGCCGATCAATGTGTGGTTTCAATTACAAAATGACAGGAAGATCCTTGTTGTGTGCAGACTTTTTGTTACTTCAAAGTTCAATCCAATTAGGTTTGATTTTTTTCCGGTGTGGTGAGTCACACTGGGTAGGCATCATGATGCCAGCAAGAAATACTTTCTTTCATTTCAGAATCCCATAATCAGATGTAGGACACTGTTTGCTTGAGTCATGTTTCCAAATGACTTTCTCTGTAGAAAAGAAAAAAAAATGGTAGAAAAACTGCCTAGCAGAAGACACTGTCTTTACTGTTTACAGCAGCGCAGTGAAGCCCCGGAGGTGGCGGAGTGTCATGGATGGAGGAGTGCCGCTCAGTTCTTGTGCACTTGGGAAATGACAATGTTAATTGTTTTTGTTTGTGCTGTTGTCTTTTAAAGCGGACATGCTAGAGACTTTGCACTGCACGACATGAATAAGCATCTCAAACATTTCAGATACGCTCTTGGACAAGTGTCAGTGTGCCTGTCACCAAGGCAGAGCAACTTCAAAAGCGCCAGGCAGAAGTAGGAACTTCTCTTACTCTTTCCTCTGAGCTATTTTATTTCTATTTCATACACTATTATTTCAATTTCAGTTACCAGTTGTGTACAATGGGCTGTGTTTTTACCTTCTCTGCCCTTTCTTAAACTGGCAAATCCTGTCCCTTCCAGATAAGGATGGTCTCAAGTATCTGCTACACAGCAATTAAATGTGTTGTAGACGCACTTAAGTCAGCAGCCATCCAGCTGATGAAGTTTGAGGGCTGCATGTTACCGTCGTCATAGTTAGTATTTTATCCTGAAAGTAAAAGGAGATTCAGGTCAGAGCTCTGGAAAAGATCATAACTTGATGCTTAAAAACCTCAAGGAGAGAGAAGTATGTTCTAGCACTTCCCTGTTGGGTCCTGTCTCCTTTCTCCAGTTCACAGGGTCCAATTCTGTATGAAGATTTTTCCATCCTCCACAACATGTAATTTTATAACAGTCTTGTCTCCTTTACCAAATTGTATGTGATAAAGGCAAAATTGGTTTTGGCTATAGTTTTAATAAGTATTTTGGTAAATAGTCCATGACTCAGCTTTGCAATATCCTTCCTTCTGGAAAGACCTAAACCTTGTGCTTGCAGGTCTGGCCTGGGGGTTGAAGTAGACTCACCAAAAAAGGAAAAATTGTTGACATCCTTATCCCGGTCTATGAGAAGACTGATGGGGGCAGAGTGATTTCTGTCTCACGTAGGTTTAGCATAACTTCTACTGGGCTCAGCAGAGGGAGAGAAAGAAGAAAACCTCTGGGCTGGTAATTGGAAGAGGCTCAATGGGAGTGTTTGAGTTGGATTGTATTCTGGGGTTAAGCAGGAACTTACATGGATCCTGCAGAGGAGCAAGGACATCTGAACTGTTGTATTGGGTCACCCCTAAAATTGCACACCCAGTAATCAACCTGCTTCCAACTGGTTACAACAGCAGTAAAATTTACTTAAGGAAAGTATTTAAGATGTAGAATACACCCAGAATGCTCTGCTGCCTGGCATACCCGTTCAGCTCTGGCAATCAGTGGTTTAAAGATATTAGAGAAAGAAGAAAGTGTTTTGTGAAGGTCTGCAGGATGATTTGTTATGAGAACATTTTGTAGCTCTGATGCAGCAGAAAGTCAAGGACAGCAGCTGCCTCCATTTTCACCAAACCCTCCAAAACCAACTCAAATAACAATAAATGAAAACTCCAACAAAAAAATGAAAGCAAAAACTGTCTAAGCAAAACACACACACTTTCCACCATGATCATCCCCGTATCAGCTTGGGGTTTCATTCTTCCACAGGCTGAAACACCAACAGAGGTCAGGAAGGGGATCCTCACTTTCCATCATGAGGGCTTCTTTTGGCGGTGCTGGTTCTTTGGCGAGGGCCACCCGGAGACCATCTGGACCTTCTGGTATAGTGAGTATGATGCCATCGCACCACATTCACAGCATTTGCTCACAGTTTGAATTGCAAACAAGCACAACAAGGGCTCCCAAGGACGAAACAGTTGTCTTTATTTTATTTCATTTTTTTTCATTCTCATCATCTCTCTATCAAAAGCAAACTTAGCTCACCCTT
The DNA here is from genome assembly GCA_013397275.1 of Burhinus bistriatus. Taxonomy (NCBI): domain Eukaryota; kingdom Metazoa; phylum Chordata; class Aves; order Charadriiformes; family Burhinidae; genus Burhinus; species Burhinus bistriatus. Next base: position 51,074 of record VYXH01009054.1, on the reverse strand, counting down.
TCTGTGTTCTTTTTTTGACTTGGATTTTACTCTTAGAGGGTTATTCACAGAAATACAGCAACCTTTTGATGCCATTTAATATATCACCTGCAAAGTCTTACAGAGTGGTGGCTTCCACCAGCAAGGACAACTCTCTCCTCGTATCTCTTGATGTTTGTGTTCAGCTAAACTTGAACCTATGCATTGCTCTTCTGTTCGTATTTTCAGCCATTGGAGTGTTCCCACCTCCCACTGATTTCAGCATGGGGACGGCTCAAGGCGCACATGTGTGGTCTCCCTGGGTATTCAGGACCTCTAGCAGTGGGCAGTGGTGGGCCACAGAGAGCCGTTTATGGACTTAAGCAAACAAGACCCTAATTTTAAGATCTTACCTCTTTTGCTTTTTAAGGTAATTGAAATTACACGTGTGAATAAACAGAGATGGATGCAAAATAATATTTTTTTTCTGCAAGCACATTCACTATCCAAAAAAATTGAAGGAGAAGGTGAAACCTGTTCTGAAAGACCAGTTGGTGCTGACTGGTGGCCCATGTGAGTGAAGTGTGGGGTCTTGGCCCAGTGAACCAGGTGCTCCCACCAGAAAGAGCGAAGGAGTGAGACCACCCCACAACACACCTGGCACCAACCCTGCTGGCAGCCAAGACAGCAACCAGCTTGCTTTCATTAGTTCACAGTGGGTAATTAGAGGACAGCCTTTCCCTGGGATGCCACAAACCGAGAGAAGTACTTGGGATAGAAGAAGGAGATTTTTAAAAAGTTCTGCAAATGTTTTAAACACTGCAAAAGCCTTCACCCTGCACTCGCTACTGCTTTGGTCCCCTCAAAGATACCTACATGTTTGTGGAGCAGTGTGATCACCTTGCAGGGCATTTGGCTCCAAATAATGCAGGTTCCCACAATAAATTTACTCCACAGTGATTAAAATTTCAGATGACTTTGCTGTCCCCCCGTCCCTGACCTGTGTTTCCTGTAAAATCTTGCAGGAGCAGTTACTGCTACCATTCAACTGGACAATGTGAGATTTTACAAACAGAAACTTTTTGATAAAAAAGGACAGGCTTGAGAGAGGGAGTTTGCTATTTAATTACATTATATGGAAATACATGATATAATATAATGTTACCTGAAGTAAAATGACTCTTTCTGATAACTGGCAAATTTGTATTACTTCTTTAGGTATTTATTATAATAGGATTGATCATGGCAAATTAATTTGCTGCTCTCATGGATGTAATAATTAATTCAATAGGTATTCCATAGTCAATTTAGCATGAACTAATGTCCACCTATTATAAAGTGTTCCTTTGAGCTGGGGAACATATTTAAATAAGTGACCAACCATTAATTAATTCATTTAACATTCATTCTATTACCGTTAATCATGATAAGCCTCAGTGGTATTAATATTGATGGGGCACTTCCATTCTAATTGTCCTTTCCTTTCTCACAAACTGGAGGTCTTCTAAGGTAGCTTGTTCCGGTACCCAAATACCTTTGCCCCTTTCAGGCGGTTTGGCACATTTTCTGGAGGAAAACCACAATGGGAATATTTACACTGATTTGAGTTGCTCCATCTTTCATGATTTATGCCCACCTCAGACTCAGATTATGAAGATGAGAAGACGTATGGGTAGCAGTCTCAGACGCTGTTATAAGTCCCCTCTCATCATTCCTCTTTTCCTTTTTCTTTTTTCTTTCTAACCAGGATTTACTATCCTTTGCTCCCCAGCCTTCCGATTTCAGTGAGGGTTTTGTAGGCTTTGCAGAATAGTACATTGCCATCTGAAAACTATAACTGTGATTTTGTAGAAAACAAAAGCAAACAGGGATTTGTTGTTGTTGTTGTTGTTCTTTTTCAGCTAGCCAAGCACACCCCAAGTTCTGCATGCACGGCTACCTCTTTCCCATGCCCATTGCGCCTGGACCTTTCCCCCATCCTTCCTACGACACGACCGCAGGTGAGTTTCTTTCCTGCTCCCCCAGCAGCTCCTTTCCCAAGCGATCGGGCAGAGATTTATGATGTGTGTAAGTGCTGTGGTTCTCCCACCGTAAATGCATGTGGCCAAGCATGACCAAGACTTTAGGAAAGCTCCTTTACAAAATGGCCTTGCTTAGTGGAGTGCCCCAAACCATGAGTGCATTGAGATGTTCTCCCACATCTTTCTTCCAGAGCCAGCTATGCCTGGCCATGAGCCGTGCACCCTCCTGCTGGGTGCTGAGCACCTGCTCCTATGAGCAAGGGAGGATGCTAAATCTACTCCCTCCCATCTCCTCTCTTGTTGGGAGGAGCTGGAGGCAAAGGGCTTCAGCCCCATGGCCAAATCCAGACCCTGCGGGCAGGCACCAAAAATAGTTTCTCCTGGGCTGCAGGCTTGTGGCAGCCCAGTGCTGACTCGTTTCCAGAGTCTGACTTCCTAGGAGAGCTCTGGTGTTGATTTGTTGCAAGACAAAATAAACCACCACTGGAAAATCAGTTAAAGACCAAATTGTTAGAAGATCCACGTAAGTGACTGGCTTATTTTTAATACACTGAATATGACACAGTTGGAGAGCTCTCCTTTCAACTGGTTCCCTTTTTATTTATGTTTCTCTATATTTTCAGAGTTCTTTAATGAATCAGCTGCTGTTAGGAATTTTAATTTGCTAAATTGGTGGCAGCAGCTAGAATTAATTCAATGATCTTTTTTGAAATGAATTGATTTCTTTAAATAGTGTGCATCACTCTGCGTTGCCTCCGGGGATCTGGGGCAGGCATACTGCACAAACAAACATCTTGACCTTTTCCTTAGCCTTTAGCAGTACCTTTTTTATTTTTATTTTTTTATTTTTTTTATGAGGAATTAATTAAAACCCCCACATTTGTCAGCAGAGGCACGTGAGGGAGAGCAGCTAGTTTCTTTTGCTGTGCTGTGCAAGATTCCTGCCTCGGGGAACACGCCGCAGTGTAAAATGGATACGAGGGACCTGTCGATGGTAGAAGGAGGAGCCTTTGCAGGCTGTGTGCAGCAAGCATGCGGGTTAAGCGGTGGGATTTTTTTCTGCTTGGGGGAGGCAGGCATGATGTCTAGTTTCTGAATGATCTCGCTGATAAACACGCTATTTTTTCTGTACTAAATAAAGGGCCCTGGAGGCATCTGTCCCTGCCTGTCAGCCCTTGCTATGAAACCCTCTCCAGCTGCCTCCCAGAAATGCCCGTTGGGATGGGTCCTGGGAAGGTGCTGGGGACCAGCTCTGTGCAGGGGCTGCACCCCAGGGTGCTGGGGGGCTCTGCCTGCAGGCTCCCGGCATCCACCCTGCTGTGATCCCCAGGGAGATGAGGATGTCTCAGTACCCCCATTTAGGGCAACGAGGGCGTTGGGCTCCTCTGCTGCACCAACCCCACTGCAAAGCATTCGGACATCTGCAGAGCACAGACGCTCCTGTTGTTAACACTCATTTTATTTCAAACCAGTCCGTCCTCATATGCAAATGATGACAAAACAGGAGGCCATCCAAGAAGAGGGGTCCTCCAGCTATTACCTGCTCCAGAGATAATTCTGCCTTATCTGCATCCTCTTAGGCTCCCTGAGAGAGACGGGTGACGGGAGGTTAAACTTGAAAATGAATTCTGTGGTTTTGGAGAGTTCAAGATACTTATCTCCCCCTAAGTGGCTCTCCTGACAAAACGGTCTCAAATGAGTAAAACGCATCTTCTCTGTATCATTTTTCTTTCAAGTGTGAATCATTTCAGCATTACCCACTTGCTCTTGCTCGGCTTAAATCTCTCTAACTAGCGCTTCTGAACAACAACAGGGAGAGTGAGATGCCGTGGTCCGAGTGGATCAGATAAATCAGGGAAACGGGGAGCAGGGTATCACAGGGTCTCTGCCTGAAGACCACCACCTTTGGCCAAAGTTTATGGCAGCGACTGCAAGACACTTGTCTACTGAGAGACCAAAATTAGTGGGCTATGTCCTATCCTATGGGATGTGATGGACACAAGCTGGCTTGGCTCTGGCTGGCGTGGTTCTGTGAAGTCACAGCAAAACCCCCAAATTCAGGGGATGAAGAGGTGGCTGTTCTCTTTCCCTGTTCTCTTACTTTAGGTCAAACAAGGCCATTATTGGGGGAAGTCCTGAGCTCCCTTTTTCCCTGTAGTCCTGCTAACAAAACCCGCCTTTATTTTAAACCAGGAACCTGGCACCTTCTGTAAGTGTTAATTAAAATGGAACAAAGATGTGGTCTGATTCCATCTCTCAAAATTTTGCTGTTTTCTTTCCTTCCTTGCCAAACTCTTCCATCCCCCACAGGCACAGCTAGGCACAGTGTCCTTTACCCTCACCCCGTTTTGTGGAGGGCTTCCCTGGCAAACCCTTCCAACCCATTGTACTCATTCCAATCCCATTACGTAGGGCATGACATTCAACTGGAACTTGCACTGGTTCCAGGCATGCTGCACCCATGCCGTGGCAGGGAGTTGGCCAAGCAGGAGCTCCAGCTCCGCCTAGCATGAGCAGCATTACAGGTTATTGCTTCTACTGTTGCTGAAGCAGGAGTTAAACATGGACTGAAGAAAACCGCTTTTTCTCTCCTTTTCCCTGACATTACTCTTTTTGACTGTGCAGTGTACAGAGGCTTCTGGACGGTGTTCATCATGCTGGCTGTCGCCGCCGGGCTGGTGGGAGGGCTGCTGCTGGTGTGTGGTGTGCCCTTCGTCAGCCCCCGGTCCTACAAAGTCGGAGGCGGATTCCTCCTTGCCTCAGGTAAGCGGCAGTAATGGGATGTGGCCGGGGCAGGAATGCCGCGTGCCGGGGAAAAGGAGGCAGCCAGGGATGAGGCTCTGCTGCGGGGAGATGGGGACTCTGATGAGAGCTGCGCTGACTTGGAGTAAATGATTTCCCTCTTCTCCCATTGGAATTAAACCTCTGTGCTCAGACAAGCTTTGGCAAGATAGTCCTCACTCCTAGGGGGGCTGGGGTTTGGGAAAAATACTTTTTTTTTTTTTTTTCTACTCTTCTATGCAACCCAGAGGAGCAGAGCCTTTTGTTTTAGTAAAGTCCGTAGCTGCGTTAACCCCGGACAGCAATCAGCCGTGCTCGGTTCCTCTAAGTCAGTCTTTGCATTTGGGCCTCTCCTGTCTCTGCTGTTAACATCTGGTAGAGCTGGAAACCCACTGAGCGATGAAAGGCATACCCGGCGATTCAAAATGGGAGGGCTGGCTTAATAAAACCTGAAAAGATAAAGCAGTGGCACAGCAGGAAAATGAATTAAAAATAGGCATTTATTCATTATTCCCACTACTGTTACAAATGATTCCACTGAATTATGACTTGGGCTTTTTCCTTTTCTGTATTTGAGAAGGAATAAGTGGCTTAACTAGTAGAAATACTTGATTTATAACAGTGATTCAAACCCAGAAAAAAGCTTTTTTTGCTACTTCAGCAGCTAAAGGCTGGAGCTTAGCTGAGCCATGAGAAGTGAAGAACTTCATTAGGAAGTCAGGCCTTTCTGTGAAAAACCACTGCTTAATTATGGATCCTGTACCAGGTCCTGCTTCCTCATACATGGCATGAATCAAACACGAGTCAGTGTCTTTGCTCCCAGTTTGGACTTTGCGTGTCCCCAAGTTTTTTGGGGCTGAAAACATTCATGAAAATGTTTAACAAGAAAAGCCCCAACATCGACCTCAGAGGAACTCCACCTAAACTCCTTCCAATCTCACCATGCCCTGCTATTATTACTTCTTACTCTTTTCCTCCTTTATTTAACTCCATTTCATAACTCCTCTCCTAATTTCTCTCTCCTCCAGATGTACTAATAATTAACCATGTGATGCCAGCTGAGCTGCTTGTTAAAATGAAGCTAGATGACATCTATCTATTTGTCTAAAAAATCTGGAAGGCACTAAATCAATGTGCCCCTACCTGCCTCTGCTAATTTGCTTTGCATTTTGTCCAATTTTCTGTTTGCCTCCAGGTCTTCAGTTATTGAAGTGAGGCCAGCAAGCCTGTGCGTATCAGTTTATCTCTCTCTTATTTAGTTTAATAAATGCCTGTTTGGGCTTAATTTTTCTAAATGTAAATTTCGTGTGGTTTTACACACACAGATTTCATTTGGGAATGCAAACGTCTTGTTATTGGATATCCATCAGGTACCAATGCCTTCTGCTAAGTAGTTCTGGCCACTTGACATGTGCACGTGTTGAAGTCATCTCTTCGTGTGAAATTAGGGCTGAACATTTGAATCCTCTCAGATGTGACACTCTGGGTACCTCAATTAAAGCCCTACCTCTTCAAAACACTCAACTTTCAGCCCAAATGGAAAAAACTGAGATCGATCACCTTCTGACACTGACCAGATAAACAAAATATCACACAGAAAAGGGTGTCGAGTAATATTGAATCACCGTATTCCATTTTTTTCCATTGTTTTTGTATTGTATTTGACTACTCCTTGATTAAAAGGCTGGGGCATAGAATTTTACACTTTTTTAGAAGAGCTGATTATGCATCACATAAACCTCTTGGCATTAGACAAAGAAGCTGCTGTTTAAATCGAAGTTTGTGTTAAAGCAGTTTCAATTTGAACAGCCGTGATTGTTATTAACTGTCATTAGGAGGAATGAGTTCAACTGGAATAGAATTCCTGTTAAATTTTCAATCTTAATGATAGCTAGGAGAATGCAATGCTATTTCAGCGTTTTCAGCAAAGTTTGCTTAGAGTTTCAGCTGATCCTGTTTTTTTTGGGAGGCATATCCTGAACTCAGACCTCTGGATCCTGCTTGGCACTGGCTTCCTGATGGATTCGAGATGCATCTCTCCAGGGTTATTTCCTCGCTATCCCTTCTAAAAATATTTTGCGTGATTGTGCTAAGCAGTAGGAACAATAGATTTAATACAGCTTCAACTCCCTCGCTGTCCCTTTCCATCGTGTAGCAGGATGTGGGGAGACGATGCAGGAGAAAGCGCATCTTGTCTTCTAATCATGGCCTGCCAGGTCAGTGTTAATTAACCTCCCTTGCAGAAATGATCTCTCCTTGAGGAAGTGTGAAAATGCTGGCAATTTGTTGAGTGGGAACGTGGTCTGGCAGTCGGATGGTGGGGTGGAGCACCATGGCTGCAAGATGCCCTGGCATCTCAGGGCATCCTTTATATGCGACTTTATTCTGTCCATAAACTCCCTCTGCCCCTTTTGGTAGCAGCCCATGCTGAGGTCATGAAGTCACAGCTGTGGTTAATCATTGCAACATGATGTAACATTTGCCACGGAAAAGCTCTAAGGTATTATTGGTGCAAATGCATTCCCAAGCGCGTTTATGACTAACCAGCCTGACACGATCTTGAGGAGTTACGTGTGCCCCTCCGTCGCCAGGGGGAATTCGACGCCGAACAGTGAAGATTGTTATCGCTCAATTAGATCCCTTTGGGTTTCCTCTCCGAGATGCCTTTTATTTACTGTACTTTCAGGAAGACAAATCTGACCGTCTGCCAGCTATCGTAACAAATGTAGTGCTCGGTGGGTGGTATTTCTGCGAGCCCTTTCAAAGAACCGGAGCCATCTCCCTTGATTTCTTCTGCTGGGCGACTCAGGAGATAGAGCCGGAGCCCATCTGACATTTGCTGTTGCTTGCATTTGCACATCTACTGCCCAGCTGGGCAGTTGTCCCTGCCAGCCCGCTCCCCAAAGCACCCGAATTGCACGAGCAAGTAGCCAGCGTGCTGCTTTCCTTCTAACATTTGCCATCTCAGACCTAGCTCCAGTGCTTGCAAGGGGGAGGCAGACACTGCCTAGTGACTAATTGTCCCCCTGTTTCAATAGCCAGATGACAATATGATTAATTATCACTACAATGTCACCGAGAGGGCCGGGTGAACGCTGCACTGCAGCTTCTGGAAACTGTTTGAATTGCTGAGACAACTTTGCTTGTGCTTCTCCGTTTTCCGTACTTGTGCTCCTCAGTTTTCCTTTCCTTTGGGCATCTTAGAGACCAAGCTTAGAAGTGAGCACACGCTTCATCCAGACCTAGGGCGATTGCTGAGCTTGCAGCGCTGCCCTAATACGTCAGGGCCAGCTGCATAGCTGTAGGCTTAAGTGAAAAACTGACCCGACGTCTACCTGGTGGCTTGCTCAGGGGTGGGGAGGCTGCTCTGGAGGGAGCGCACAGGCAAAGCGTGAGTGTACGGTGAGTTTTCAAGGCAAGCAATAAGGGTGCGAGTCCCAGGTAACGTTAAGCAACCTAAAGAGAAGCTTGTTATCAACTTGCCATACGCTGGCAAGCAGAAATATGTGATGAACCATGTACAGACTACACTTCTTCCAGCTGCTGTGGTCCCAGTGCTGTCTCTCCAGCATTCCCGGTTGTGTGGCATGCATGGGCACGCTCGCAGTGTCCCACAGCCGCAGGATCGCTGTGGCCGTGGGCCATTTCCAGTGGGCAGCACAAAGCCTCTCCTGCGCTTTCAGAGCTGTGTCATGGTCCTGAGAGAGGAGCATGGCATGTGCTCAGACCAACCTGTTCTTCAGCGTGAGCCGACTGCCTTAAAAAAAAGGCAGCTTTGCCAGTCCTATGAGTTAAAGTGCTGAATTTTGTGCTCAGATTCATCTTCCTAAAGTATCTCCATTTTGGCAATCTCAGGCTCCCCACATGCAGTAAAGGCTGACTGTTATGGAAGGGCAGCTGAAGGTCACCCCTCCATTTCCTCATTATTAACATCCGTAAGAGGCAACTAGCGAGAAAGGCGAATGAGTCAAAGTTCATTATTCTTGTAATTAGCAGATTACACGAAAGTTCAGCAGCTTCCACAGAATAAGAGTTAAAGATTGAGTTCACTCACCTGTCCCTACAATTAGCAGCTATAAAGGTGTCACAAGGATATAAAGTGAGAGAAAGAAAAAGCCCCACTCCAATTTACTCACAAGGAAGGTGCAGCTCTCCTGGGAGGGGGAGATGGAGCGCCGGGGCTCGTTGTCCTGCAGTTAGCAGTGTACGAAGGAGAAAGATTTAATACCCAACTTCAATTTTCTTGCAATTAGCCCCTCCCCAGAAGATGCCGTTGACCTCATCAGCTACAAGACAGAGTTTCACAGTTAATTTTTTTCCATACCTTCCTAATGAAGGGGTGGGAGAAGGGAGAATGAACGAAGAGGGAAAGGGTGACAAAGAAAGAGATCTATTTTCCGGTGGTAGAAAGCACAGGGATGCTGAGAGGAGCGTGGGGATGGTCTGGTTTGATGAGGTCTTCGCTCAGGCTTACCCGAACCCAACACATCTCCAGCGTCTCAGGCATGTGTGCCAACACTGGGCTCGTTTCTTGGGCAGAAAACTAGATTTTTTTTTCAGTTTTTCATTTTGCTGCCCAAGGCAGGAAGAAATCTGTCTCTGTACAGAAAAAGCTGTTTGGGGGGTAGCAGGAAACAAAGATGTCTTTCTGCTGCCACTAGAGACTAAAAGCCCCAAAAAGGAGGTGGTAAAGTGAGACCTGGTCAAAAGATGAAAAATCCAAAATAAAATAGCATTTTAAAATGACAATGCCAAACACCTCCTTTGGTAATAGGGGAATGAAGCATCCTAATATTCTCATTATGAAGAGTCTACTAATGTCTAAAAGTGTAACAAATTTTAGGCGGGTTCATGAATACTTGTGATTGTTCCAAGTAAGCATTTTTTTGCTGAACAGTTTTCAGTGAGCTGCCCTTTCTGCGCTTCCACCGTCCTTCTTCAGCTGCACCTGCCCTTCTGATTTTCTTTTCTCGCTGAGGCAATGGTGTAAATCCCAGGGACTCCTTGCCACTCAGCTGTAATTATTCCAGGGAAGAAGGCTGCTTACTTTACATTTTCTTGTCATTTTCCCAGAGTGTGAAAATGTACTTAATTTAGATGCTGTGGCTGTGCCATCACCTCCAGTACCTGTTTAATAATAAATCCTTCCATACCAAGACCTGGCGCTTCTCCTGGGGCAAGTGCAGGGACCGTTTCCCCATCCTTAGCTCCTGGTGAGCTCGGGGATGGTGCCACCCACTCACAGGGCTTCTCCGCACCCTCCTCAGTAAGAATTGGTAGGTTTTAATCTGATTTCTTCAATAAATGAGGCCATCTAAATTGTCCCGGGACAATTCAACACAAACCCTCTGTTTATTTAAAGAAAAGTAGGAGAATTCAAGACATGCTACCAGTGTCCTCTGTCCCACTGGGGCTACTTTTTTATTTGTGTCTCTTACGGTAGGTATTATAAGTTAATGAAATAGAAATTGATCTTTAAAAGAGCACTTTTCAAGGTTCAGTTGCTATCTAATTAATTTAATTTTAAATTACATCAGTAATAAAGACTTAATTGCCTTCTTATCAATATATTGTATTTTGTAAAGGACATGTGACTATTTAAACATGCAATCGTTTTCTTATAGTAGAATAATTGGTATTTTAAGCATACAACTATCATATTAAGTGTAAAATATTTATTTGTGCACTTAATTTCAAGTGGTATCAAAATCTCAATGAACATGCAAATGTTACAACAGCTGCTATTTAACTCCTAGCCTGCCTCTCCAGCGAACAGAAGGACTTTTCTGTGTAAGGGAGAATGGCTTGAAATAACAGGGTGTGGTGACGTAAAGTATATTCATATGGTTACACCAATTTTTGATTATTACAATTCAATTTGCAGTCTTAGGGTATAGGAGGCAGTCTAATAGACATGACAGCTTAAGATGGATAGCTTCAACTTGTATGTAGCAGGTAGTGAGGACTTTGAACCCTCTATACCTTCACATAAGTCTCATTTTTGGCTACATGATGTGAAGTGGAGGTTTGTAGAAGCAGATGTGCTTATACTCATCATAAGCAGAAACACAGTTAAACACTGGCATGTTTTCTCTGACCAGGGTCTCAGTAATCACCATCACCAAGCAGATATATCGATGTTAAGCTTTACCTGCTTCCTTTGCTTAGCATGGGACTTGGATTTTGTAGTGTATAAGCCGCTAGGAAGAATAATTAAATACAGTGCAAGTACCTTGGATTTAAAAATTGCAAGGGGAGAAATTAAATGCAGCAGAAGCCACAACACATCCACAGAACTGTGTGGTAACTTGTCAACTAAATTAATTTAGAACTGTTCACTTCTACTATAAAAATGTTATAATCTGTGATGTATTTCTTTCATTTATGTGTGTGTATGTGCGTACATCTATATGTTATAAGGCACCGTTTAAAAATAGCAAGCTCTAGCTGTGAAGTAGCAAGATCAGATACTACTGAAGTGCTTTCAGATCTGTCATCACACCACCACTATTTAGTTTTAATATATGTTGCCTTTAAAATGCACTATATTTATTCTTTAATGTGACACAGTATATAATATTGGGGCCACACTAGTTTTTTCATCTGCTTCATACGGGGGAGCTAGACGTGCAGCCTCCGACCATCATCACTTTGAATTATGGGGAAAGGAGGTTCCTATTAAGGCACCAAAGCCTCCAAACCTACCGGGGGCTGCGCCAGGTCCAGGAGGTGCTTGTGCGCCACGTGCTTTTCAGATGTGACCGAGCTCTTCCTGCGAACGCTGACCTGCAATGGGTATGCATTTGGAAATACGAGATTGTGAGGTCTCAGGGGAGATCTGCTGTGTGGGTCACAGGCATCCTGCAAGGCTTGGGGGGCTCGGAGGAGAGCGGACCCTCTCCAAGCGAGATGCTGACCTTGCACTCACTGCTCAGGCTTGAGTGTGGCCTCAGCCCTCCTCCCATCTGGCTCCAGGGGGGGCCCAAGGACATCTCACTTGCCAATAAAAAGACTTTCTAGCCTCATGGTATAAGCTGTTTATTATTCTTTTAATTATTCTGTTATTTAGTAGCCCATCTGAGATTAGTATCTCATGGCTACATGCCTTTTCTGCTCTAATAAGTGTTATTTCTCTGCAAAATAGGATCGTCTGTACTCCTTGCAGTGTGTTTTAATACTTGGTTGCAAAGCTTGGTTTCAGGAAGGGTAACACAAGACGTGGAGGGGAACCGCCATGAGCTGAAGCAGCCCCTCCAGTGTCTGTGTGGGCTCGGCTTATGTCCATGCTAGGGTTAGCAGGTTTGATGCAGGAGAACACTTGCCATCGGCAGGACTGATCCCTGTATCTTCGCATTTCTGGCAGAAATTGGATCTGACACTGAAGGATAGATACAATAAAGGAAAAAGCAAGTCTTAGTCTCTCCTTCTCACTCATTTCAGGCAAATTAAAAATAAAAAAGACAGAACGACCCACCTTTAAGACAGGAATACAGAGTTAGCCCCAAGCAGATCCCTGCTGTGAACATCAGCCGTGTTCATGATGGTTCTCCATGGCCGCATCCAGCTGTAACAGAGCCCTCTAGCACCGGCGGTGGGAGCAGGAGGTGTCAGTGTGCCTGTGGCTGGGCAGGAGCTGGGCATGGTGGTGTGGGTCTCCCCCACAGCAAGCGGGCTTGGCTGTCACGTGAACCTGCAGAGTGATGTAATGAATAATAATACTGCAACGCTAAGCTTTGATGCAAAGGACCTGCAAGAGTAGATGGAAATCCGCTGCAATCCTTTCTCACTTTTACTTCTTTGTTTCATATGCAGAGACTAACTCATCTTTGTCTCTCTTTCCAGGAGGTTTATTTCTCCTGCTCATATTTCTCTTCGTGATGTGGAAGGAGTTTGCCGCTGATTTTCAGAAGTACATCCTTCTGGAGAGAAGTGAGAAGTGCATGGACGATGTACCCGTGCACGTGTATTATGGGTGGTCGTTCATGTTCGCCGCAGCGGGGGTGCCCCTGGTTTTACTTTCTGGACTCCTCTTCTACCTGATTGGCAGAGACATTATGAAGTCCTTGGAGTAAGACAAATTTGGAGAAGGCCTTTGAGAAAATTGCTGATGTTCTTTGTAATGAAACGTACACAAGTTTTGAGGAGTAGGTTGGTTTTGTAGCTACAATTGTCAGCAGAGGTGCATGATTACACTCCCTTACATGGAGCCAGGGGTGGAGCACTGAGCATCCGACCACTCTCAGTCCAAAACCAGCCCCAGCTGAACATCCAGCTCCAGCATTTTTACATTTTGGAGAAATTTAGACATGTCTATGGGTTTTACATCAGTTTTTTTGAACCGTTTTCTCTGTAGCCGAGGAAGGAGCCTTTGCTGTGAAAAGCAGCTTCCCCCAGCTCCCCCGGCTTTCAGTAGAGCCCCGCATCCATATTCAGCAGAGCTGGAGTTTTATAGCGTTCCCAGCATCCTTGTTTCTTGTAAAAGGTAATCGAATCTGCTGTGACGGTGTATGCTATAATGTCTGTTTCTGAAAAGCAATTAAGGATGATTTTTTTTTAGCTGTCTCTAATTGACGTCAAAGGACAACCATTTTAATGGGATGTCGGGAAACATGAGAAACTTTTTTTTTCATTAAAAGCCCCGATTCTGAAGATACAAATGTACCTGGACCTAACCTAACTTTCAATAAGTGAATAAACCAATTTCTGTGGCATGAAACCTAACATGAATTAATTAGTATTTCTTTACGGCACCGCATTACTCTGCATTTAATGTTTTGCCCAGACACAATGTTGTGGTGATTCTCAACCCAAAAACTGAAAGATGGTCAGAGTTGCGGGAAAGGGAGGGGGAAAACCAGCACTATTATTTTTAATTTTGTTTGTTATGGTAGATGATGGGACCTTGCTGTATTCTACAGATGTAGCACAAGAGTCAGCTCCAGAGAGACAAATTATTTACCATTTAGATACTTTTAAATTCTTCCACTGTCTCAGGGGTGTGTTGTCTGACAGACTGTAGTGGTCCTACAAAGAATTTTCTACACCAAACTCTCGAGGTATTGAGGTGAAGTAATTTATACTCTACATGCGGAGGTTTGTAAAGACACTTGAGAAATGACAAAGATTTGAGCTTGTCATGTTTTTCGGGCTGGATTTTGATGCTTTGAAGTAGTTTGTTGGGCCCTTGCTTGCTGAAGTCATTTGCATAAATTTTAAATCCAACTTCCTAAAAATGCACACTTTTCTCATGAATGTCACAGTTTGTGCTAAACATATATCTCCCAAGCTTTATGTCATGCTATTGACTCAGTGTAGTTAATTAATAAGGTAATGTAAATCTCTTCTAGAAAGCAGTGCAGATTGTTGGCAGTATAAAAATGTTTGTTAATGCTCTTCCCAAAATACCGTTCAAGTCTGGCATTTCTTTCCTTTTGGAGCAAGTTCTAATTAGTTTTTTACAAGATTCATGGCATACATAGAGTGAGAAATTGTAATTCCCACATGTAAAGATTAGTTCTTTCATATGAATAACAGGCTTGGTCTACAGTTCTTAAGCAAAATTTACACTGTTTTCCATTAATAGAAATTTTGTTCAAATAGAAATAGGTAAAAGTCATGGTTTTTCCCAGTGAATACATGTTTCATGACATTTACAAATACACAGATATTTCAGTGTTTTATTTGGCCATTCTAATCTGTTTTTTTTTTTTTTGTGGTATCTCCTTGGGTTATGCCTGTGCCCCATCAGTTGTCCAAGTGATAATTTCTCACTATAAATTCCCTTTGAATAATTTTTGTCATTTAATTATCTATTCAGTGTAGAGATGAACACTTATGGTCACAAAGAATAAAAGTATATAATCCAGGAGCAGAAGGGGTCAAGATTTACAGTCACTTGCCTTTCCTTGATCCCATAAAACAATCCAAGCGTGCAGAAATGATGATCCTGTAAGAGACACCAGGGCAGAAGAATGAGAATGCAGCAAGAAATCCATCAGACTTATTGATATCTATGAAGCTGAGGATCCCTGAAGTTGTGAATATAGAAGTGAGTTTTATATTATAGAATGAAATATTTATTAACTTTCTCCATCTGTTCTTTAAAAAATTTAGTTTAATGTCATCAAGGCACTTATGGAATACATTTAGCTTAATCATGCATTCATGCCTTAGGGAGTAAACTATCCCTGGAGACTTGCTCATTCTGGATCAGCTCTAGAACAAGCAATAGTTTAAAACTCCATCATTCTTTTGAAAAACATATGACTAAATCATTCTTGTATGGAGGGCTTTTTAAAAAAAAACTCTGGTATTGAGCATACTGTAATAGTCACAACAATAAGGACACAGAGAATGAGCTTATAGACTAGCATAACTAAATTAATTACCTCCTCTCTTAAAAAGCAACACTTGTAGCCAGCACAAGTGTTAACCAAGCAGATCATTTTGGTGGGCTGAAGAGACTAATTCCTTTGCTCTCAAGTTTCTTTTGCAAATATAACTCGAGCAGACAAAAATTTGTCTGAGAATCATCATTTCTGGAGGAGAAATTTCAAAAAACAAGCTAATGGACTCAGTGGTAGGGTTTGAAATTGCAGAAACCACGGTCTCTTTCATCTGTTGAATGTGAAGAAGTTTGATGAAAGGATCTTACAGAGTAGTGACAAGGACCTAATTCTGATCCAAGTTTTGTCATAAATCATGAGTAATTCCAAAGACTGCAGTAGACCCTTATCACTGTTAAACATCTGTAAGTCAGATCAGAACCGGGACTAATAAATACATTCAAAAATGCATAATTAAAACAGTGATTTCACATCACTCTGATGAATTTTAGTCAAGGATTTCTTCAAGGATGCTTTTCTCACATTAGCATTTGACGTTAGTAAGCAATGAATAATTCCATTTTTTCTTTCCAACATCTGGGACACTTCCTGCTTTATTTGCTACTTACTGAACACTCTGCAGGAAATATTAATGAATCTTGGGTGTTAAAATACAGGCCCTGTAGATCATGCTCAGGAGGCAATGTTACGTAGTAGAGGCTGAATGTCTTGAGATTAAGAGGTTTGATTTTGGTGAAGTAAGATGTTGGGAGATTTGCCAAACCTGTGGAAGGTATGGAGATTTGGGGAATTTACCCAAAAATCGAGCCCTTGCAGCTTCTTCCTTCAGCTGTTCCCTCATATCAGGGAGGCAAAAATTGATAAAAGTTTTTTCACGGAATCACAGAATCATGGAATCATGGAATTTTCAGAGTTGGAAGGGACCTCTAGAGATCGTCTAGTCCAACTCCCCTGCTGACGCAGGAATACCTAGAGCACATTACTCGGGACTGCATCCAGGCGAGTCTTGAAAATCTCCAGAGAAGGGGACTCCACAACCTCCCTGGGCAGCCTGTTCCAGTGCTCTGTCACCCTCACCGTAAAGAAGTTTTTTCTTGTGTTTGAATGGAACTTCCTATATTCCAACTTGTGCCCGTTGCCCCTCGTCCTGTCACTGGGAACCACTGAAAAGAGTCTGCCTCCATCCTCCTCCAACCCACCCTTTAGATACTTATAAGCAAGAATAAGGTCTCCGCTCAGCCTTCTCTTTTCCAGGCTAAAGAGTCCCAGCTCTCTCAGCCTTTCCTCCTAAGAGAGGTGCTCCAATCCCCCGATCATCTTTGTTGCCCTTTGTTTCCCCTTGGTCAGACCAACTTTTTTACAAATGAGCCAGAAAACTAGCACTTAAGGAGCCTCCAAGGCCAGGAAGGCGACGGGTGATGGGCAGCAACCCTGAGGAGAGATGGACCAGGAGACAAGCATGCCGTGAAAGCATCACTACTGTGCCCAGCTGCTTTCTCATACCATCAGAGGCACGGAGATTTTTCTCTTTCTTGGTAAATTATACGGTAAAATTCCATGGTTGGGGAGATCTGCTGGCTCTTCAGAGCTCTTCCTTCTCTAAAGCATGAAATGACCTTGGCAGTTCCAGATCTGACCAGGAGGGTGAAAGCACCCTCTACTGTGGAAAACAGGTTAACCGGAACTTAACTAAAATTTATGCCAGCTAGGTGTATAACAGCCCCTCTGGGATTGCTTGCTTTTCAGGACTTACAAAACTTTCTGCTTTTTCTTTTTTGCTGGAAAAATCCATCTTATCTGGAGAGGTAGTGTTTTCACCTTGGTTAGACACATTTCTACTGCCTTGGTGGACTCACGGAACAAGATGTAGAAGTCTTGCACAACAAGTATCTCCATCTAAGCTGCCTCAAGGCTTCCTACATCAACCAAGCATCACCACACGCAGGGACCACTCATCCTTGCAGCCAGGCCATGCAATGCAACGGAGGAGTGAGGTGCTCAGGCTTTACATCCCTACGGAATGGAAGATATCCAAGGAAGATTCCCATGCCCCCCTGTCCTGCGGGCTTCCAATGGGCATCCCAGCCGTCATCCTGCTGAGTCAACACCTTCTGAAGTGCCTCTCGTCACTCATCCTGAGCAAACACACTGCCCCGGGGAAACGCCGGTGGGAGAGGGCACAGATGCAGTGCAGCAAATTAAGACACAAACAAAATCAAAATAAGTAAGAAAATATAAGCTAGCTCCATGCTTTGTGCACTGGGCTGTACATTACCGCAGGATTAAGTCATATCAGCCAGAGTACATTTTACAAGAGTGCACAGCACCTCAATCCTATAATCAATAAGCTGTACATGCTGCAGCACAAAGAGCTCTTATCTGGAATACCACTTTGAATTTAGTGAATTTATTTAATCCCTGATGCCTGCAGAGCATCAGTCCTCTCTTCTGGGTTAATTTATTTATTCCGGTGATCTATTTTTAGTCTTTCAAGTACTTGACATTTGAGAAACAGATTTTTTTTCCCCACTTCCTAAAAAAACATCTGAATTGGAAAAACTTTATTTACAGAAATATATGTTTCCTATTTCACTCCCTACTCTTTCTCTTGGGAGCCAAAGCTCTGTTATCAATACTAATAATCATACACAGAATGGATCGGGGAAGGCTCCTTTTCACCTTGCTTGACAAAACCTGTTTGCAAATTAATTCTGTACATTCAGTGGTCTTCTCTCTTTCTTTTCATCTTTTTTTTTTTTCCCTTATGAATATTCTCTCCTCCTCTTAAGAAAAAAAAAAGTCACCTATTTTTGAGGTATATCCAAGATGCTGTACTGCATTTAGTTTGGGAATTGTCGTAAGTGCAGGTGATGCTCTTCTGGACCTTGATATTTCCAGGTGTCATTCCATCGCACGAAACCTTGGCTGAACCCAAGAGAACCAGTAGTTTAAGCAGTGTGACTACATAAATGCTTGCTGTTAAAAAGAAATAACAAACAAACAAAAAAATAGTCTACAGTAGATGGTATAGTAGTGATTATTATCAGAGCTGTAAAGAATGCACTCCAATTAACCCAACCGGTAGGTACTAAACATTTGGTTATGGAAGAGTAGATTGAAGCTTTATAAGCTCTAGGGTCTGCAAAGAAGAAAAAAGTCTTGCCTGACCTTGGCTGACTAGATTAATGATGGCATCATAAAAGTTAGAAAAAATAAAAAGAAAGTAGCACAAAGGGCAATTGTGTGAAAAACACAGAGTTAATTATATTTTCCCTCTCCATTTTCCCGTATTTCCCTGTGTGGCTTACATTTAAAAAAACAACAAATGCTGAGAAGAAAGAACCACTCCTAGAACTGGGACGTTACCCTGGCAAAATGTATTACCAGTCCTCAGAAATATTTTTGTAGAGTCACAGAACGCAATTGTTTTTCCATTTCAGATGTTAAAAACCTTGCGTACTTTTCTTCTATTTAAAAACCAGTCCGTGGGAGTTGTTCACCGAACCATTCAGAAATGCTGCTCAAATAACATGGGCTGAACTGGCTGCTTTAAGGTCTGAAGCTTTTATTACTGATTAAACCTCATCAGTTACAGGCTGGAACCACTGCACTGCATGGTGAATAAGTGCAGCTCATTCTGAAACAGAGACATCAATTTTGAATCTGTCCCTGCCAAAAAAGTGGGGAAATTTAACAATTTAGACAAATCAGCCGCCAAATTAATCCTCCTGCTTGCTGAGGTGGAGCCTTCACATCAGATCATTTCTTATGCAGGCAGAGATGCTGCCTCTCAAACCACACACCTCGCTTCCAAAATCAAGGTCGTTACTTTGTGAGTCAAATAGCTAGCTCCAAAACCCAGCCATTAATCAAATTTATTGCATTGCTCTTGCATCACATCCCCAAAATAAACGCAGGGCAGCTATGTCAGCTGCTTTGCAGCTCCCAACCAGGGCGGGCATCCGCAGCCACTTTGCTCCCGGTGTTTTTGTGCTTTCTTGGCAGCGTTACTTCCTTTAAGCTTTAAAAAAGTGAATCCTGATGCTGGGAGAGGGGAGAGCGAGTGAGTCGTATGGGCACAACTAAAGAAACTGTTTCTGTCTCTCTGAAGGTCAGCAGATAGTTTCAACGGGATCTTCAGGACGATGCTGAAGTGACCTAGGCTTGGGCAAAAGGCACCTTATGGATGCTCTCTGCAAGGCAGGCAGTGGGTTTTCCTGCAATTTTATTCTGCAAGTCAAGAACTCTTCCACATCGTTCCACAGGCATTGTGAAAACCCATGTTATACTAACACAAATACACGCAGGCACACACTTTACACATTAAACATATATAAAATGACTGGCTTTCTCTGCAGAGAGCCTCCGCCTGTGCCACAAAAACTTCAAAGGCTTCAAAGCAGAGGTGCCTGCAGCGAGGGCTGAAGCTGAAAGCAGAAGTGCCAGTTTCAGCTGACACCAGAGGTTTCAGGATGGCAGGGCATGAAACATTTTTCACTCATTTTAAATTAATATAATTGGGAAAAAAATTGAAGGAGAAAAAACTTGAGACATTTTTAAAGTTTTTTTTGTGTTTTTATTTTGTGGTTTTTTATTTAAACTGGAAAGTGCCGTTTTGAGATTAAACCTGCCTTTGAGTAGATATTTTTAAATGAAAATATCTCCAGTGTTTAAGAAGGGACTGCAGAGACCTACTCTTTGCAGCCATTTTGGAGAGGAGTGTTTTCTTTTGCAGCAATGCCGCCACTGTTAGTCGAGCAGCGTTTTGGGTCTGGGACCGGCGGTAGCAGCTCCAGGCTTTCATTCTACTGCCCCTTCTCTGAGTTAGTGCATTGGTTCTGCCGGCAAAAAATAGATATTTTTAGTATTACACAAGCCAACAAGCTGCCTGCTGGATGGTCAGATTTGTTGTACATCACAGACAGGAGATGAGGGCTGATGCAAATGCAGTTTTATAGGAGGATGCAGCACCCTGTGCGCAGCAGCGTGGCAGCCTCCTGCACTTGATGCTGCCCACATAAGGTTGGTATGCTGGGAGGAAATTCTGCATATTTTTTTTTAAATACCTTTTTTTTTTTTTATGAAAGTGCTGAAAGAGTAGAAATACCTTGTTTTTGATAGTCATGGCATGGGAATCTTCTTAAACATCTGCCTATTTAACTGCTGACTCAGGTAACCCCGACAGTATAAACATTTCAGCAAAGAATACACAAGATTTGGGAGAGCTTTCTGGTGTTCTCTTCCATTTTTTCAAGTTGCCGGATGCCCAGGGCAAGGATGTGAGTGACCTTGGGTTTTGGAGGCTCTGTAGTGGGACAGGTGAAACTCTCCCTAGGACACACGGCTGCTTGAGGAGCTCAGCCAGGGCAGTACCTGCAAAGGAGAGACCACAGTGGTTTCCCTGGACTAGCCAAAAGTAGCTCTTAAAAGAAGGAGATGAGCTATATAATCTTAAAGCCATCCTTTAAATAAAAGTATAACCATTAATGTAATAATAAGAATAATTAAAAGGTTGTGAAAACACGTGTGTGAGCATCACGGCGTGCAGTGCCTCCCTGACCCAGTCCAGGGCTGCATCCTGCAGTGCCCATCGCAGGGAAATGTGGACCCGGAGCACAGCTTTCCTGTTGTTCTCAGCCTGACCGGCAGCTATGTTATCTGTGATTCCATGTGTCCTCCGTAACACTGTGTATGCTGCCTTTTAGGCCAAACCCTTGGTTAGGGAAAATCGGTGGAGCGTCACGGCTGCATTGATTTAATTGATTGAGAGCGTCGGGCTCTGCCCAGCATCTCATCTCCGCTCCCAGGCAATATTAATCAGTGCAAAAGATAACAGCTCCTGTTCTAGTAGCAGAAGGAATAAAAAAGATTTCTTCCATAGGACTTTAAAGAGCGCCCTTGGAAAAGAAAAATTATGACAGTGTATTTTCTCTTTCTAGCCCTGTATTTGCCAGCGGGTGCCGAGCTCAGCCCGTGACAGTCCCTCTGGACCAGCTCGCCTGCAGCGCTGCAAGGAGGCTGCCGGAGTTCAAGCAGGTACATCTGGTTTCCTCCTGATGGGCAGGCTGCCACGGGTTTGGGATTTCATCCACTGAATTTTATTATTTTTATCAAGAAATACTACAGAAAATCATGGATGCATCTCCAGCCAAGGCAGTCACTGAAAAACAGTAGCAAAGACAGAAAATCTTACAGTTAGTGGATTTTGTTTTTCACTTTAACAAAACTTGAATGCTTCCTAGTGTCCAGCGGATATCCATGAGAAATGGACCCATGAAGTTGGGGGAAGGTCGTGTTCAGGGAGGCAGGGCTGCACAGCAAGCTTTCCTAAACACCTCGAAAGAACTCGCCCTCCTGCAGCAGCTCGCCAACCCAGAGCCACCTTTCTCCCCAAACTATTTTACCAAAGGGTTGATGTTTCCATCCCATTAATGAGTGATGCACAGATGGATTCGGTCTTCTAAAATCAAATCAGACTAAAGAGCCTTCTCTCCCTCCCTCCTCCCTAAGGTATCAGTGTACTCCTGGTTTATGCTAGCAACGAACCATTATCTTGGTGCTGTCTAATGCTGGCTTATCTACCTTGGCTTGAGAACATCCAGGAAGGCACATACCACCTCGGCTCTACCTTTTGCATTCGCCGTTTTGAGGGTGAGTAAATACACAAAGAGCTTTCATCCTCCGATGTCTTGCACACACAACCGAAGCTGTGCTGGAGCTGGTCGAGGGGAATTTGGCCACATCTTTCCCATGGGCACAGAAATGATGGGGAGCTGTCTCTGGGATGGAGAGTTTGGGAACAACCTCAGCAGGAGCAAGTCTTGTGCCTTTCTTCACCTGAATGTGGTTCTGACCTAAATTAAATGCAAAAGTAGAACTCAGGGCAAAAGCTGAATCACTCACTTAATTTAGCAGTGAAATCATAAGCAAAGCACTACAGTACCTGGTGAAGGGTGCAGTGATTTCTAATTATGGATTATACAGCTAATCAGTACCAATCAACGTTTTATGATCTTGACTTAATATTTAATATAATGTTAATTATAATTGCTTTTGCCACAAACTGTGTCAAATACTAGGTGTGATTTCCACTCCCGGCGTGCCTCGCAGTGCTGGGTGGGCTCTGGGATGGGGACTGCTGTAGGAGGGAGCACCTTTCCCCAACATTCCACCCAGCAGCACAAGGCCACCTCCCTGCTTGCCTTCCTGCTCCATCTGACTGAGTTGTGATGCTAATTAAGTGGTGGTGAGTCTCAGCATTATTAGGCTGGAGTTTTTATCTCACATAAGTACCTTCCAGCTACAAACAGGGAAGTTCATTTAATTAAAAATAATTTTAGTGTAAGTTAATGTGAGCACGGGTCAATGGCTCTGAAATACGTTTCTTTTATTTTTCTCTCTTTTTCTTTCAAAGTATAACAAGAGGCTGCAGAAAAAATTCCAGATAATCTGGACGATGCATTCAGGCTGTTTCTGTGCATTTCAGCCCCCCGCATTTGCCTGCTCTAATTCCCTCCCCTTTCCTCCCAAAATGTTGGGCATGATGTTTGGGAGCTCTGTCATCACAGAAGCTGGAAGGAAGGTTTTGGTCAATGAAAACATGATATTTTAAAGCATTTTTTTCCTACATTGCTCTTTCTTTCATCCTTTTATGACCTAGAAAGATGCAGAGCTCCTGCCATCCCCAAAGACCATTTACTTTATGATTTTCAGCATCCCTGGGAGAGATGTCTCAGGAGGAGGACTGCTTGCTGAAAGCGTGTCCAAAATTTTGCAGCAAGGGACTTAGGCAAAACACATCACCTCCAGAAATCCCTTCTGACTCCGAACGTTCCACTGCCACGCTGGGTAAATCAGAAGCACTTCTGAAATTCAGAGTCCCTGATTAAAACAGAACAAGGAAAACTGAGTGGGATATTTTTAGAGGAGACAGTGCTTGGGCACAGTGACATTGTTCTTAAAAAGGAGGATGTTTTTCTTCCATATTACTTAATTAAAGCTTTTAGTGTACTTTAAACTCCTCCTCTTTTGACTTGAAGCTCATGAGATATATAAAACCGAAGGTTTGCAAGAGCGAAATCCTGTATCGGCCAAACCCACACACCACTCACATCTCATTATGGAGAAAATTGATGCAGGCGAGTGAAACTCCTGTATCATTACAGATCTCGGCCCGGGGTATGTACCATGGCTATGGGGAACTGCTGCTCTAAGCTCGGACTCTGACATACGCTCTCCTTACCATATTATGGTCAACCTTAAAGTCAAGCACCAGAAGACTTATTTGGGGGCTTAATGCCATGCCTTGCTTTGCCGGAAGACTGGCACTCCCTGAGCAGCTGCTGAGCATCGTGAAGGTCATTAGGGGACAGCAAGCGCCATGGGAATGGGTAGGTTTTGGTGCAGAGGTTTTTTCAGCCTCAATGTTTTTTCTTACACTTCTCTCCTTCCACTGCGTACAGCCCCCCATGCCTCTGCAGTCTCCTTGAAGCCTGTACTTCGATCCTTTACTAGCAGGGCTGAGCGAATAAGTCGAAGTGAATAATTCTTCCAGTGAATTTCACCTCTTTTTCAGTGTACAATTTGCTTTGATGGATTCATTATTCCCAATTATTTGCTGAATAGCTCTAGTAAATAATTCTCTGGCTGTAGATGGATGGTAGTATTTTGCCATAGTTATTTAATGGTCAAAATTTAAGCTCTGCTGGGGAAGTACAACTGTTCACATGAGTTGTGTTGATGCTTCCCCTCCCCCGTCCACTCTCTAAGCAGATGTGTGGCATTGGCTGATGGGGGCACAGGCTCCAGGCTGGCACCAGACTCAGGCAGATGGTCCTCTGGTTTATTTTCAGGCTTTTTCTGGTAGTCTGAGGCTGAGAAACTTCCCTCATGACTTCCTTTCAGGGCAGGACCCTGGGCTAGGGGCTGGCAGCATCCCCTCTCTGCTCAGGAGTGTGCCTGCCAGTGGCACGGTGGTCAAAATGTCACTACAAGCAAATGCAAAAACATGTAACAATAGTGAAGATGGATTCAGACCACCATTCCCGTGATTGTTTCTTGGTCACCCTCAGGGCTTTGCCCAGCTCTGTCTGTTACCCAGTAAAAGAGGTTTCTGTCCTTAAGTGCCTTCATGCCTTTTCAAGTCCTTTTGCCAGCTCTAACCTAATGTCTGCCCATGAGAATAGCGCAATGTCCTCAGCCCCACCATGAACAAACCACCTAAGACCCCCATCACAGGCCCAAAGAAAATCCAGAATGTTTAATGAAATAACTAACTCTCAGGCAATTTTTAAATATCCTAAATACTCTAAAAATATTAGAAATATGCTGCTGGTCCAGACACCTGATTTATAATCTGCATATTCCCAAAATTCATTTCCAGCTGGCCTTGGGGTCTGGTCCCGCATGTTGTCTTGTCCCAGGGTCTCCTCTGGGCCTGAGTCAGGGTCTCCCCTGGGGATTCCCTCCTGTTGCAATTAATAATACATCAGCTTCTACTGAAAAAATAGGCATGTTTGGTTCATGACGATGTGACTGCTTAGCCCAAACTTGCAATGAAGGGCAGAAGCCCAGAGGCAAAGGAGAGGGTCGGGGGCTTCCACAGGTTTCAGCAGAGCTACAGCCCAGTGTCAGCAGCTGGAACTGGTGAATTTGTCCCTCCAGCACTGCCAGGGGCTGTGCAGAGAGAGGCAACTGTAGGCAGGAGAGGAAGGAGTCCTGTGTGTTAACAGGAGGTGGACACGAGCACAGGAGCCGGTTTTGGGCTGCAGACCCCATAAATCAGCTGCAATTTCCTCAGCAGCTGGGATGTTACACCCAAAGCCTCCTGCACCCTGCACCTGAGGTTAAGCACTGACCAAGTAAAGCAGCTCTTGAAAGTTTTTTTTTATTCTTTATGGCATGAAAACACCTGAAAGAAAATATCTTAAAAAAAAAAATTAAATAAAGCAAACAAATATCCACCCAGGCTGGTTCCTGCAGGGGTAAATCCAGCTTGGGCAGCAACCTGCAGCCCCACCAGCTCTGGCAGGTCAAATCCTTCCCCTCCATCCCAAAGCCTTTTACATGGGTTTGACCTCCAGCCTCCTGATTTGAGAAAACAAAGCTTGAGGTAGGAGACAAGGTCCTTATAGCTAATAGCTAAGCCCATTGACTTTCAAATGTAATCTTGGTTTTTTTCTATATAAATCATCTATTGTGTTGCACCCTTGTTTACTTTCTCCCTACCCCCATTAACTTAAGCTATTATTACCATAAAGGAAATTAATTCCACCACCCCCCTACCCACAGAACGCCCCCCCATCGGGGTAACTTAACATCACTCACGTGCTAATGTAAAGTAATTATACTACCATAATACCTCTGGTAGCACTACATCAGGGACTCATAGGTAAAGTCCTTTCATCCATTAAAGATCTTATAACCTCTCATTACATATGTAGTTACATATGAAGTCCTATTCCCAGAAAAGGTTAATTAAAGCCCGTAATTCCAGTATGAGCTGAATGCGGTGAGGGTCAGGCAGGAATTTCTCCCGTGCACAGCCCCTGACACTTTACTTAAATAAAAATTAACCTCCCACAAGGACTCAGAAGCCCAACCTCTCCTTTTCAAAGGTGATATTCATCAAACCTCCACCCCCTGCCCCCCCACTTGTATAGAAGAGACCTTAAAAACCCATCTAAAACCCTGTTCAAGACCTGGAGCCCACCCTGCTGACCTGCAGGGACATGTCATGGAGGGGTGGCATTTTTGCACCTATACGTAGTAATTCCTGAGCCTGACTGGGCAATTCAGGGAGAGAGGGTCCCTTAAGGACTATAAACTGAGACTATCCGAATCTGGCCGTCCCGGCACTGAATTTCTAAAAGCAAACAGAGTGGCTGTCCTACCACCCGCCTGTTCAACCCCAGCAAGAGGAGCCGTGCGCAGCGATAGCTGGGCTCTTCAGCTGGAGGAGGGAGTTCATCTGAGCATCTTTAATGGACTCACCTATTTGCCGAAAATATGCAATCAGTGAAAAGGGCTAACGAACGTCAGATGCAAACAACTGAGTGCTGCTTTTAACATTCTCCCTCAAATAATGCTACTGTGAGGAAGGTGGACTCACAGACCAGCTGTAACCAATATGTGGAAGCTGTTTCAGTGGGAAGCATCCCACTTATTTATTTATTTCTGCCTCATCAGAAATGAAGGGGAATGTTCTAACAAACAAGAGAGTCCTCAAAAATATCTATACACACAGGCACACATGCACACGCATTTAATACAAAATAGCGGAGTCGGAGGAGACCACCAACCTTCAAGTTCAGTTTTTGCCATCTTTCCTGCGTGCTGGTGGTGGAGGGAATGTGCAGCGCCTGTGATAAGCACGGCGGTGCGGTATGCCATCAGTGCTACCTAAAAGCAAATGAAACTGGCATAAATAATTGTGCTGTAGAAAGCCTTTCTGTTGCACCTTGCCTATCACTGACAATTTACATATCTTAGGAAAACCTTTGTCAGCTTCTGTCATTTCTGCACTATTATGTGCCTTTCTGGATAATTACCAGTTAATGTGAAAAAGCAGATGGAAAAAACCTTGAAATTTCTGATAGAGAATCCTCAAACCTCTCCCCTTATCTGTGCACAGCAGCTTCCTGATTTCAAAAGAAGTTTGAAAACCTTTGTTAAAAATGTCCCTGATTCCCAGTTTGAATGAACCAAATGACATTCAGCTAAAATTATTCAGCTTTTTCCACAATTAAATTCCATTATCGTGAACTGCCAAAGTAAAATGGAAGGTCTCTTAACTAATGTGTCGGTTGTTTGCTTGTATTTTTCGTCGTGTGTATTGTATAAAGCTGTGTGAAGTAGAAGGAGGATAAACAATAACTGTAATTTTGCATCAATGAGTGGGGCATTTTTAGACCCTTCATTATGGGAACGCACTGGGGTTGGTGGGTTTTCTGTCTTCCTTTTTTTCCCTTCTTTTTTTTTTTTTAGTTAATTCCTTTTCCTGAAAAACCCCACTGAGACTGATTGGATATTTCACCAAACTTAAGGAGCGATGATGGTTTGGTTTTTAGTCCCAGAACTGATTTCTTTACGCAGTCTCCACATATCGTGAGTGCTTGGTGTTGGGCAAGTGCACACGCTTCTCCTCTCCCTCTAATGAAGAGGCAGCGTAGCAGTACACAGGGGAAATAATTTCATTTAAAAAATACCATTCCCACAAGCGGGAAAATTGTCCTCATGTTTTCTCAGTTGGTTTTTCTCTTGTTCTTCTCAAAGATTTAAAATGAAGCTGCTGTGAGCAAGGCAGCGCGGTTTGCTCGTGTGCAGGATGGAGTAAAGCACAAATAACCCCTAAAGCCATGGGGCAGCTGACCGCACCATGCTGCCCGGCTCTGATGCCCGCAGGGAAGTTATTTCTGTGAGCTTCCATTCAAAAAAGGATTGGGAGGGGAGAGAGTAGAGCAAGGAGATGTCAACCTGGCAGGGCAATGGCACTGGAGAGGGTAAGAGAAGTGGGACAATGAAGAGCCAGTTGCGTTCCTGCTGGGACACCTGGTCTCCCATGCAACGGTGGCATTGCATAAGGAACACAGAAGAGCACGTCCCGAAAGCACAGGTAGGTTTGCATTCATGCCAAGCCCACTGCAGAGGAATCACTCCTTTGCTGTTATGAACAGAAACCCACATAAATAGTCTAACGCGAACCCCATGTATTTAAACACACACCAAAGTCCCTTTTTTAAAAAAAAATAAATTGCAACTCCATATTGGGTGATCTGAGCAGGCACTGTTCTCAAACCAAACAGATTTCAGATTTCAGTTTGCCTTTACCTCGTGGTTGCTCACTGGAGGCAGAGGTTTGCACTGCTGAAGGTTTAAGAGCACGTATGCTACAATGAAGAAAAAATATTTCCTTTAGAGAGTACAGAGAATGAAAGCAAAGATGCATTAGTGAGGATCACTGTAATGAGAGATAAAGTAACTCGGTATCATGATGTTGTATCAGAAAGCTCTATAGACAAAGGCCATATAGCTGTCTGGCTGTCCTGCTGGCTTATGTTGATGGGGCTTCTCTTCCTGACTGGCATTTAGAATTTACAGCCCATAGAATGACATTTCGGATACTGATTAAAATCGTTGTCTTTTATGGCAGAGAAAGTTTGCTCTTCAAAGTAAAAAAGATTAAAAAAAAAATGCTGTTGCAAACAGTGATGAAAAACAGATGAATAAAACCAACCAAAAAAGGTTTTCATTCCATTATTTTCAATTAGCTCTTTAATTTGATTTGTCATTTGCACTTGTTGCTTGTTTTACATCTCTTATTGTCCAGCATTTTATTTCACACATCTAACAGTATTAAATCAAACTGTTTTCTAGTCTTTGCCTTCTTTTGAAGCCTCTTGAAAGTCTACAGCAGACTTAAAAAACCAGATATTAAAAGCAAACTTTCATCTCTCTGCAGGTTATTTGTAATCAGACCTTTCTCATCAAGGGCTCGTTTCATATGTGTTTGGGATCTGGGAATTATTAAAACTGTCAATCCGTCTTGTTAAAAATATTGCCCAGGCTCCAGTGTTTTGAAACTGCAGCATCACGCTTGAATTCATCAGCTGGAGTAGGAAACATGGTGCTCCTGGTTGGAGCTACTTGCACATAGTGACAATGCGACAGGTCACACTCGATGTTACAAACTCCTATTTAGTCCTTGCTTGGTTCTGAGTGGCTGGTGGCTTGTGCTGAGGATTGGGATATAAAATAATCTATTATTAAAGGGAGAATATTGCTTCTCCATTGTAAATTAACAAATCTTGCTACAAATTTTGGAGAAATTCATCACGGCTCCACAGCTGAGTTACTTTCTCATCTCAGCTGGAAGGTAACCAGCATGTTGTGCCCAGGAAGAGCTTTATAAATCTCCAGGTTGGCATCTCAGCAGCTTCTTTTAAAAAGGTTCAGTTAGGTCTCATGCCACTTATCACTTAGACCTTTTATTTTCTTCAGCTCTTCTTTTGCCTTTAATTTTGGCCATATTCTTTTCCCATACATCCTACTGACTTTTCTCAGTCCTATGTTTATTATCTAGCTGGTATTTGAATATTCTTGCTTACTGCTCACAATGGAATGACTTTTTTTAGAGTTGGTGTTTCTTTATTGAGGTTTCAACTGATTAAGGCCTGCCTTGAACCTCTGATTCCCACATTAACCCTAACCTTTGTCTCTTAACCTCTCATCATCCCTTAAAGACTTCTAAAGTTTTGGGGTTTTTAGCAGCCTTCCCATTTTTCATCCCAACATGCTCAAGGAAGGATGAAAAATGTTCACCCTCCCATTTTCTATGCATTTTTATGGCACTTTGTTTTATCTGTAGCACCCATTTCTCACTATCGCACCCAGCCATATTACATCAGCAGGCATTTTTGCACTGTAGCACCTGGCTCACAACCCTTCATGGTGCTGGCTGGGACCCGTTTGTGTGTGCGCAGCAGCACTTTGCCCAAGGTTGTTCTTTTTCTTCCTGGCCCTACAGTGGCATGTGAGTTCGAGGGAAAAGAAGAAAACGTATTTAGGACTCGCTCAGAAGGGAAGTCTTTTTAAGCACCTTGCAAACTATGTGCCTGGATTTTCACACCTGCAGCTGGAAAGCTCAGAGGTGTGGATACTCACTATTTGACCATCATTTTGTACATCTAAATGAAAACACCCATTTTTCAGGTTGTAGAAAGGAACTTCCGCCTAAAAAAGTGAATGTAAGAGAGTTAAACAAAGCCAAAGATTCGCTGAAAGAAAGTTTGTCATTAGAAGTGCCTGCGTGTTCCCACACGAATAACACACACAGAGATTTACCTTCAATAACAGTCCATAATAATGTTTTTACTCTGAGTCAGGACAGGAGCCTGACCATTGGGAAGAAGCAGCAGCAAAGCTTCATCAACGTCAGCGACAAGCTCGGAAAGTGCTGAGTTACTTTTTCCCTTTCAGAATTAAGAAGCTTCTCAGAAGAGTCTTCATTCACATACAGACTAGAGGTCCCTCTGCCGTGGCTGTTTTAAATATTCTCAGTCAGGTGGAATTAAAATAACAGCTTTAATGAGCTTGATTGGCTTCATCACTACAATTTTCTGTTCAAATCTTCTGCTCCCACATGTGATTCCCTTTGCCGCTTGCAGATCCCACCAAAATAGCCCCCGCCATTTACATGCTGCTCTCACTCAGTGAGCGGTTACCTTCACCTGTGCACTTAAGATACCAACAAATATATTCAGTAGCTCAAGCACACTAATGAGACTATCAAAAAGATTATGTTTAAAAAAACCACCTCATCAAAGTCTTCCTTTTGGCTTAGGGACGCTGTAAACATAGGGTTAGGGTAACTAAGTCCTGCAGATGGATATGGTGATTTAAAATATATAGATAGATGGACAGACAGACAGATAGAAATCAAGATGCCAAAGTCTCCATATCTGCTGATTCAAGCCAGGCAAGCTGTAGTCTGATGGATCCTGGCTCCCTAATAAGCTCTTGCTCCTGTTTATAAATACTTGGAGCCCATCCTAAGACACCCAGCTCCCACTGCAGAGCGCAGCCCCAGGGAAAATCACCTGAGCTTGAGGCAGTCAGATGTTGCCAGAATGACCAAAGCTTTAGTCTTGGAGAACCCTGATCCCATTTCGAATAAACAATTCAATGATAAAAATCTCTTCACCAGTAACTGCTGCTTACCTTTTCTCTCCACTCCATTATACGGTGAGAAACCCCGTGCTTGTCTGACACCTCATCGACCAGCACCTGCAAGTCAGGATGCTTTCAGAGCAGGAGCCCTTCCAGGCTCTCAGCAATGCCCCTGGGGCTGGGAATACTGCAGTTTCCAGGCTATTATGCCAGTCTTTACCAACTGTAAAACTGAAGTAAGTTTGCACGCAAACACAAATGAAGACAGAATTGCAAATTGCTAGGCTGAAAATGGCAATAAACCTTCCTTAGTAAATCAGCATTGGGATTCACATTTGTGAGTGCCTACAAATAAGAAAGTTTTCAGTGGGGTTTTAAAATTTTTCAGTTTTAAAGAACGCAGGTTTGAGTCTAATTATCTGTCAAGAAGGTGGAGGCACATCAGAAGCACAGTTTTGCTGCCCTGCTAGCATCTGGCTGCAAAGCTGTGGCAGGTCCGGAGAAGGTCAGGCACAAAGTCTCACTTTGATGGAAACATCCAAAAATTCAACTTCACCTCCAAGGTTAAGCTTACCAGGAGCAGGCAGACTAGGTACTTTTCTCCTTTTGTGTCTCTCTTAGGAGGAGGTGTCCCACCCAGAGAGATGTTCCCCGGTGGGTGGACATCCCGCTGCAACACCCCTGCACAAAGGAGAAACCTTTCAAAGCAAAGACATCTTTATCTCAAAGGCAGCATTCCCTCTTTGATCTCCAGATGAATCAGGCCAGCTCTGCTTTCCTCAATGCCTCCTTAAACAGCACTTCTCCCCAAATAGGAAAAGACTGAGCAGATGCAAGACTTGGGTGTTTTAAGAAAGACTTTTCCCTGGCAAGAGCAAACCTGGGTATTTTACATGGTGGGAAGAAACCCTCATGTGCCCACCTCCAGACCCTTTAATTCTCCCAGATGATGCAATTGAATTTTTTCAGGTTCTTTTTCCAAGATGGGAGGAACATTTTTAGCAACCACAGAAGCCATCACACTGCTGCAGATGACAGGGAAACTGTGTGCTGTCACAGTGGGTTCACCAAAGTTAATTCCACCACAAGCAACTCATAGACGTTACCTTCTCCTGAGACATCCCCGGTCCTTCTGTTTCATTACTGCTCCATCCATAAAAGGGCCCCGATTAAAACCGTGGCCTGTTGTTTGATGAACCAGGAATCCATACATCCTGTAATTTTCCTTCCTTCATCCTCTTTCCCTGTGTTTATATGTCATATTCAGTAAAGTCTCTCTTTTATTGAACATCTGTTTGGTACATAGCAAGCTTATTCAAACTCGGCAGGAAAGCACCTTTACTCCAAAATAAATTAAAACAATGTATGTGCCTCTGGCCAATAGATCATTGGATGGGAGTCATGAATGTACATTTGTGGATATTTGATGGGAAGTTTATCATTTAAATGATGAAAATACAGTACTTCAACATATGGATCATTCAGAGCTACTCTCTTTCCTTTCCAGTTGAAGAATCATTGTGCGTTTAGAGGAATTAGACAAAATTAAGAATTTAAACTGGGCTGCTAGTAAAAGCCATTATCAATGAGTGGAAATGCAAAAGCAAGATGCAGGGATGCAGCCTGACTTTGAGATGTATGTGGATTAAACCAGTTTAGTTTTAGGTGGTGCAAACAATGAGCAAATCGGTGTAATAAATGAGCAAAGAGGGAATTAAAAAGAGAATTAAAATAGAAATTAAAGTACAGACAACCCCTCTGCAAGGTACACTAGTGACCAAATAAAGTTGGCTTCTTAACACTTTGTGTCTTCTCTCCTGTTTTATTCTGATTATCAAGATGGATCCAAGTGGCCTCTTTGGTGATCTGGAGTGGATCTGGACTGTCATAGCTTTAAAATGATTTTTTTTTACCCTTTTCACACACCATCTATGATAATTTCCATAATGACAGATGTTTTCTGCTCTGGAGAGGTGTGCTAGCAGGGGAGTCCTTCCACTGCTCTCAGAAGCATATCCTAATTCCTGAGGCAATTTAGCAGCAGAAAACTCTTAGCACAATTGTCAGGAAATAAACACAAGTATGTGGAGCTCCAAGAAGTGGCTTAGAGTAATCAAGGAATTCAAGTTCATGCTGCTGCTTGATTTCCAGTAATTAAGACACCTTTCGGTATTTGACAGTGTGAAAAAGATCTGCCACTCCATATCTGACCAGTTCATATCACTGTCAGCATCATGATGTTGAAACAGAAAACACATACTACAATATGAGTTTTAAAGCAGACATAGCTAAAATTTCCCTGAGATTAAAAGATATTCTCTGGCCTGAATTTTCTGCTGCCCACGCTGTACAGACATTGAATCTAGACTGATTGAAATTATTCAATAAAACAGGTTCTCTTCTCAAAATTAGTTCCCCAAAATCTCTCACAAAAACCTGTAATGTGAGATTTCAGAACTATGTTTTTCGGCTACATTTAAAACATAAATTATTACCTTGTGTTCCTTTAGTGAACCTAGTTCATTAAAGAAGCCAGATCACTGCAGAGTGTGTCTAGTAAGTATAAATATATACTTATATATGTAAGTATAAATTAAACTGCTATCATGGAAAGAGAGGTAATGGTACAATGGGTTCATAAAATCACACATCTGTGCCAGGAACAGAGCTGCTAATGACAGAAAACAATATCGGAGAGAGAAGTGGAAAATACATGTTGTATTGCATTTCTCTCCATAATGTGCCATAATTTCTAAACGACAATATGTCAAGTAAGATTTTTGCTTTGCATATACAAGTACTTCAGCCCAGTCAGCCCCTCCATGAGTTTTCCTCCCTACGGGGCCCCGGCCCAGCAGGACGGGATGCTAACGGGCGCTGGGAGCTGAGCCGGGGGGCCCTGCGCCTCCATCCTGCTCCCAGGCTGCAGTTTCAATAACTCCCATCATGTTTTTGCAGCGAAACAAGAGGTTTTACTGGCAAAGTACCGCAACCTCAGGCCTCGTTTCATTACTGCTCCGCTGTAAATTTGTGTGTGTCCCTCGAATACAGCTCTGCTGCAGCTGGGACCGTGGGAAGCTGCCTCTCTGGCACGGCTTTTGCATGGGATTTATTGTCAGAGGCATGCAAAAGCTGCTACCAGCCTTTTAAAGGAGACCTTGTCTGATAGTCATCTCTGCTGTAATCACTTGCCTGAGAGCAATCACACCTCTGTGGGGCAGACACTTAACAATCTATTATACCATAATTAAGTTTGGCCATGTTTACACTGCTTGATGATGATGCATAAAGATTAATTTACCTTTCCAGCCCTGTTGCAAGCATGTATTGCCATAGTACCCCATTAAAAATGGAAATAGCAATAAAGTCTCCAATTATTTTATATTGCCTTAAGTCTATCAGAATTCATCATTTTATGCACCGTTACTTTAATTTATTGGTTTATCATCTACTGATGTAGTAGCAGTTATCACAAGTCATTCTATATGTTTTTAAGTATGGTGATAGACTCTTCTGTGGAGAAACAAGCCATGATGACACCTTATTTACAGTTTGTCAATTTAGGGAGAGCAAAGAAAGCTAAAGAATTGCTTTTGACTAAAAAAAAATGTTGCAGAGAGGCAACTAAAATTGGCTTCCTCTGACTGTCATTGGAGCTTAAAATTAAACAAGCCTGAGCTCTTCAGTGTGACCCTGATGAAATGAAGTGCAATCAGGATGAAGAGAGAAATACAAATGCACAGGTTGATCTTTACACTTTGATTTTCTTGAAATATTGATTAGAGATTTGAATATTAATTAAAGATCTTGGCTCTGTTTCAGCAGAAGACTGAAATTTGTAACTAGCCTCTGAGCACATTCATTTTCTCATCAATTTTAGAGGTCTGGCAGTTTGCAAGTTGTGCATGGGTCACTTGCTCAACCAAGTGTCATGGCCAGAGAAGGAGATGGTCGCATCTGCTGTCGGGGCCTCCTGAAGGAAGTGCCATGCCAGATGAGTCCTTCAGCCTGGAACAAAAAAAAGTTCACCTTGATGCAGTTACAATGCTAGGACGATCTTATTTACATTTCAGCTAGGATGATCTTACTTACATATCAGCTTTTTGAAAAGTGGAAAAAACTGTTCCTGGCTGTCTCTTCCTTCCCACCCATGGGGTTTTGAGAGTCTTGAGCTCTTTTTATTTCTGGTCTGGAACATCTCAGCAGGGTCTAGCAGGGCTTAGCTCAGGAGCTCCACAAGCCAGGGAAGAATGGAGGCTGTGGACTTTTTTCATCACCCCAGCTGGGATAGGATCTGCCCCCTTAAGTACAGATGTCTAAAGTTGCCTGAGGCACCTTCAAAATACCTTGGGGTAAAGGAGTACTACCAAGTCCAGTGTCATGGTATCTAAGTGATAGTGATAAATGTACCCAGAAGCCATGGTCACCACAGCTGTGACAAACCTTCAGAGGGTTTAAACCTTCTGCATTCTACAGAAAGGTCAAAATCCTTAGAGAAAGGAGCACCATTAGCTCATTTGGATTCTCAGTGGTCGTTCCTCTCCTGCTCTCATCTCCCACATGACAGCACTTTTGCTTCCTTCTCCTGTGATTTCATACACATCATTCGCTGGGGTAGCTTGGAGAAATGGTTCAAAAATTGTCACTTCTGAGTCCTTGAGTTGTTCTCCCATAAAGCTGACATTTACTCCACACCATTTTGTCTGTTTTCTGAGGGAGACAGCTTGCCAGCATCATCCTGCTTCTGAAAACTCTGATTAACAATTGTGTTGAGTGTCATAATGGTGATTGGCAAAGTCTTGAAGAAAGGAGAAAAACACGTGCCACACAATGCAAGCTGATTATGAAGCAACATTGTCATCACGCACCCAAACTTCATTATCCAGCCACCATCTCACCACCTGGGCCTGTCCAGGTTCAAGGACTCCTATTAGTACAGTTTGGGAAACTGCGAATGATCGTACTGAAATATGATTAAGCTTCATGAAGACGTAGATGATGTTTCCATGCTTACATTCTCCTCCTTGAGTGGAAATCTGGTTCAGAAGAGCCTGACTACTTTGCATTGGTGGAGTGAAACAAATGGTGGCTATACTGGTGTTAGCACCCTTGTAGGAACAGGTTTCTTCTCCTGTCCATCACCATTTACCTTGTGCTTATATGCACAATTCTCCTGCTGGAAAAGGAAGGGGAAAGCTTAAAGTTTAGTGCCCCTCCAAGGCTGAAGCAACGATGGTGAATGGCCTAGGACTGGCTGGGCAGAGGAGGTAGACACAGCAGGAACAGCCATCAGGCATGGCCATTGCACCAAGAAAACAGAGAAAGGGATATGTTCACAGTTCAAGGAGGACATTAGCAAGAAGATGTCCTAAGAACAGAACAAACAGTTATCTTGACTTCAACCTCTATTATTTACCTGTACGAAAACCAGGAGTTGAAGTCAAGGTCAGTGTTTCCATGGCCCTGAGGATGTATATATTATATCTGTATTATTATATATATGATAAATCCAATAGAGCACACACATGGGTTGCTGCTGCTTTACTTATTTTTAGGGGGTTAGTCCTTACAGCCACCCCTTTTTTGCCCAGGGATGCAGCAGGACATTTCAGAGTAGGTGAGGTTATTTAACGGGAAAACATCCTAACAAACAGCCCATGTTTCCACGCACGTTATCCTTGGTGGTTTATGGACTCATAAGCAGCAGAACATGGGCAATAAACTTTTTGACCATTTGTCACAGGTTTTATGAGCGAGTGCCGCCAAACACTCAGTCAGCTCAGGCATCTCTGCGGGGTGCACCTAACCAGGGCCAGCGGCTCTGCACAGCCACGGGCATCACTTACCCCAGCATGGGCAGCACCCAGCACCTCACTGCAAACCATGAAAGACACCTATTTTTAGCCAGTCCATGCTTTTTTCCCCAATGAGGCAGAGTCTTGGCCACCCATTGAGTGCAAGAAGGCACCCAGAGCTTCAGGGTCACAGCAGGGAAACCTGCCTGATCCCACAGCTCCCATAGCATCACTGGATAAATACTGGTAGTATCTTCCCAATGTTTCTCTGCTCTCACCCACCTGCAAGGTGTGGGCGGTTGTTTGGCAGCACATTCCTGCACAGTGATTGTAACTGGGACCTGCCATTATGTAATGAGAGGGTGATGGAAGAAATATAAAATGTCATCCACGGTATGCACAGCAGGGTAATAAATCCAAGGTGAAATAGTAAATCTGCAAGGAGTTACAGAAATCCAGATAGATACCCTGTTGGAGGTGCATTTATTGTGGAGCGCTGCAAGGTTTTTCTCTTATCTCTAATTTTATAGATCTGTGCAGCTGCAGCAGTCCTTGGATAGGGCACATATTTGAAAATACTATAAATTTCACCTCCTGTTTATTTCAGATTCATTGGCACTCTCTGTCTTTACTATCTCCTGGTATTTTATGCCTCAATACTTGAAGAAAAAATGCTTTGTTTGCACTAGATCTAATATGAAAACTCTCTCTGACATTTAAACTTTAGTATCAGTTTGCCTACAGTGTTAATATCACTGAAACTGCTTATATGGATTAAATTGCCTACAGTATATAATGCCAAAATATGAACATAGCACATTTACTGATTCAAGCCCTTGAAAGAATTATTACCATTAAAATATTTAAGGTCACCTTTACAAATGCAATAAATCAGGAGGATGTCAAACAGAGAGCATTTAAAGCTCCCACACTGGAGTAGCCCACTGGGAAAACGATGGTTGATTCTTTGCCACATGGAGATAGAGGTTTGGGGACACCCCTAGGGCTCACACCCCTCTGGATAGGTAGGACCAGGGGGACATGGCCACTCCACAAGGTGGTCTCACCCAAACTCTGCTGCTGCTGTGCAAACTCTTGGCCTGGTTCCACGAGCTTGGAAGGTCTTGCAGGAGGAAAGAGCAGCAAAACCTCATTTTTGTCATTAAAGTCAGATGCAGCAGCTCAGTGTGCCCTCGGGAAGCAGAACTGATGAGTAAGAAGGTGCTGTTTTCATGCAGTCACTTTTCTGCGCAGAACAGCCTATTCATACTATGGGTCCAGTTCTGCAAAACCCCTTATTGAGGTCAACCCAATTTACTGATAATTGAAGTCAGTGGAAAGTTTCGCTTCAGTGAGAACTGGCAAATCAAACCTATCAGACGATTCTTTCTAAAAAAATCACCCTTTATTATGCTTTCATCTTAAATATTAGGATTCAGCAAATTTCCTGAGAA
This sequence comes from Burhinus bistriatus, assembly GCA_013397275.1. Taxonomy (NCBI): domain Eukaryota; kingdom Metazoa; phylum Chordata; class Aves; order Charadriiformes; family Burhinidae; genus Burhinus; species Burhinus bistriatus. The sequence goes on along the minus strand of VYXH01009054.1, from coordinate 13,053 downwards.
CAACCACTGTGTAAAACTTTAATCTTTTGAGAATGGATTGGGACTGTAATTGCAAAACCCAACATCCTCCTCCTGCACCACATTCCTTCTCTCGGAATGTCAGCATTTACTAGCACATTACAAATGGGGGATAAATTTGCATTTGGTTATTACTCATACTTTTATTTGTTTCCAGGTGACTGTTTTTAATGTCTAGCACAACACCCGTATCTACAGTAGCCCATCATAATTTACAGCATGAGGAGACAGGCTCATCATCATTTCCTGAGACAGACTAGTATGCTTAAAGATGTGACTTTCTTTCTAAATTCCACACAAGCAATTAAATGTAATAATTGATCAATGCCTCATCAATAAAAAGCATGCCAACATGAATTGGTGGGAGGTGTCTCAGAGCTTTCCAAACCAACGGTCAGTGCTTATTAAACCAGCTCTGCAGGCGCATTATTTTAGGACAACTTATATACAGTCATACCAAAAAAAAAAGCTGCAGGAATTTTTGAAGAGAGGTCTTACAGCTTAAACACATAACTCCTTACTCGTGCTGGTTGGCAGTTTCATTATGCATGCAGCAGAGCGCAGCAGTCCACATTGCCGACTGTCCTGGCATTCCTGCTCCGCTTGACAGGCGATTACTTCTTCCTGCTGCTGCTAACATCTGTAATGGGGGCAATTAAACTAACAGTGCTTATTAAGGACGGGCACTCCCGTTAGTAGGTATTTCCAAGCCATCTTGCTACTGCAGCTCCACGAGCAGAGATGCTGGAGGCTGTTACCACATACCTTTTTCATTTTGCACTGTAATACTAGAGGGCATTCCCTCTGTTATTACCAGTAAAATATTCTTAAAATTCATATTTTTGTCTGGAAAGGAGAATGGGCAACCCACCTTTGCTGCATTGTGGATTTCTCTCCAACCCCAAGTGGGATGGTTTTCCCAAAGGGTCTTTCAGATGAAGATGAGCTTTTTGCATTGGCTATTAGGAGACACCTTAAATGGATATAAAATACTTTTCAGTGAAGGTAACCTGGCTTTTGATCTCAAATTTGGGGACTTCATTTACACATATAATTTATTTTCTACATCTTCAAAGAGACTGATTTTTGGGAGCTCTGGGCACACCCTGTTCCCATTGACCATGAGCAGAAACTTGGACTACACCTGGGGAAATTGGGCAACAATGTTTGTGCTCTTCTTTCCAGTTTTCTCCTAGAAAGAGCCAAGATTTCCTAGAAGATATGATAAACTTTAAAGAAACTCTGCTGTCACAGGCCAACAATGAGCAGCTCCTGAGCTTTAGCAGGTGCTTTGCAGCAGGAATGGAAAGCCGAGTCCGACCAAGCCTTTGCATCTCTGGACTTTCGACTGCTCTATCTGTTAGATTTAACACTTGGCTAACACATTTGATAATCTAGCGTGTTAATATTTTGCAAGAGTGCCTGACAAGCAGATTGTTGTCAAATCAAGGATCCATCAGGCTGAGGATATTGAAGTTGACAGAGCCCAATAATTTACAGCTTTCTCCTTCAGCTTCTCATAATTTACATTCCAGCCACTGAAGGGAAACCTGCAGCCAAAGAAAATTGATGGACTCATCATCCAGACATGACACCCCTGAAACTTCAAATTGCTCTTTTATACACATGTTGCAAAGAGGAATGATCAATGGGAACTTGTAAACTCCTCGTATACAGGAAACCTGGTGAAGCTGCTCGTAACCTGTCCATTCCCGTACTTTGCTGGGACTTGCTGGTGTGCTCTGAATAGTTTCCATTTAACATTTTCTCTAACCCAGTGACCTAATGATAGTGCAACTACTGAATCTAAGCTACTAGTTTATATTGCTACAGAGTCTTAGTCCCAAGCGGGTGACATTTTGGTAAAAACAGGAGACAGCAAGTCACTCCAGTTCACCCATCTCTGGTTGGCTGTATGGTCCATCAAATGGAACAAACCAGATGCTTATGTTGAGGCTTGGGCTCATGTTTCTTACTAAAGTCACACCTTGACAAATTGTTTGGAAGTTTCTCTATTACACATCATGACCACTAAATGGTGTCCATCAACAAATATATACAGAAATCATTTCCTTTCAAATGCCATAATGCAGACCTGTAATCATGGAAACACAATATTGTAAAAAATAGATCCTCCTTTCCTTCCTAAGAAAACTGAGAGCTGTTTGTATATATGGAAAAAACCAGCAAACTTCCAGGTATAAAATGTGGCTACTGGGACATAATAACAGTTTACTAAAGGCAGGACAGGGCAGGGGGTGATGTCTCCCAACTGAGTAAAGTCAAGTTTTAAAGGGTTTATGTGCACACTGGTTATAGAATCTGTGTACCCAAATTAATCATTATTGTCCACAGATTTATTTGAGCTCCGGGTAGCAACCTATCTCAAGCTCCAAAGCGAAACTTGGTGTTGACACGGGGAAAGAATTGAAGTTGGTGTAAATGCAGACAGGCTCTACCCAAAGCTTCCATCAGCTTTGGAGAGAGGCTCCAGCAGCACTTGGGGGAACTTGCTGCCATTCCAGAAACACATCCAGAACCTAAAGAAAAATACCACTGAAAATATTTTCCTAAGAAAGGAAGTCCAGAGAGAGGCAGAAAAACCACTCATTTGCTTCAGCAGCGGAATAAAGAGAAGGGAATAAAGGCTTTGCTTTCCTTGCCAGCCCTCAGCTTGGCAAAGAGCTTTAGTACACACATAACTGCGCAGGGATGTAAATATACCTATTGACTTTAATAGGACTACATGCACGTTTAAATAACCTCAGGCTGAAGTACCTCACTGAACTGAGCTTTAATATGTATTTAGGTTTGTTCCTGCTGCTTGGGGCTTGTGTCAAGGTGTTCATATTTGTGTTCATCGCATACAACTGAATGAAGCTGTTGAAATGGGATGTTTACAAGTTTACCCTTTTTTAACTGTGTTATTCACTCATCGGCTCTGTGGTAAAATTATAATTTATTTCTTTGGGACTTTCCTACCCTAGTAAAGATGATGTAGCATAGAAAGCCCAGTTCATCACATGGAAGAGGAGGATTCTTACTGTCCAAACATGTAAGTCAACAGAAATTAATAAAGAAAAAACCATTTCTCTGAAAAGGCAGAATCACTCCCAGTCTGACAGTACAATCCTGTACCCATACGGGCACAGTATATTATGAAAACAAAAGCATGAGTTTGGAAATAATGTGAATACACTTGGAAAAAAATAGGTACTTAACACTTATTTAAATGAGCAAGTTCCATTTCCTGTGGTGATCTACACCAACAGCCAAACTGAATCCAGCTGACCTCAAGCTTATAAAGTTGTCCATTTAAAACATATTTTTCATAAACACTACCTCACGTTTTTGCAGTACTTCAAAAGAAATAAATGCTTTTTTTTTTTTTAATTTTTAGAGAGAAACTGAGGTGAACCTGCTTCAAAAACATGGTAAGATTCAAATCAAATACCGCAGTTCTAAGAAATCCATTAACCATTCACATCTAAAACTCATCCTTCAATGCTTCACCCTATAATGCACATTGTTGTCAATTTTTGTCTTATTTACCCCCTGCTAATAGCTGGGCTCAGTTCCAAGAAACTTAAGACAATTGTAGAGAGATGCAGATCTAACATTTTTCAAGTTGACAGCCAATAGTTCTGAGCATTTAATTCCCAAAACAGAAGAATCTCCAAATCCTGCTTTTGTAATTCACCCAGGAAAACACATCAGAGCCAAACTGTGTCTGTGCAGCCTGAGTAAAAATGTTATTGTTTGATCCAAATTGTATCTTTCTTGGCAGATTTGTAGGGATTGATCCTGGCTGACAATGGTATTTTAATACGAAGCTGAGTACTCAACAGTTCTTGATAAATTAGCAGCTGTATCGTAACCGTAGGCATTCTGTCCTCAGCAGTATATCTTAGGTAAAGGTTCATTTAATTTAGCCCTTGTTAAAGTTTAAACAGCTATGCCAAATTCCACCAGACTTGGCATGTGTGACATGACTAATGACTCTGCTAAACTTTGAGTCAAAAGCTTCAGTTTTGAAATGCATCATCTTTATGTATTTGCCCCTGAGCAGCAGCGCAGAGTAAAAAAGAAATAAATAAAATTGTTCCATTTACTCAGGTTTGAAATTTAGGCAGCTAAACACAAGTCTAAAAGTTGTACAATATTTATGCATGAATTTGATTAGTGGCTTATGCTCAAAGCAGAAAGCACGAAGGGTCAAGGATACAGGTGGCACTAGGGATGTTCCTCCTCCTTTTAAGAAGATAACAGCATTGTAATAGCCCCAAAGTGTTTGCTCAGATACTCCATGCCATGGTACAAAGCACATGTCTTGGGGCTGAGCTTCAGCCAGCGTGGATCAGGCTGGGTTTGCCTGAACCCTTCTGCATCGTCCTTCTGCTTATCTTGCTTTTCTCCTTGTCTTTCTGGTTCTCCTGTAAACCTTGAGCCACATATTCTGGTTCAACACAATTTAAATGGAATTACTCATCTTTCTTCCCAAGTCTGATTAGACATACGAGTACCTAACCATTGTGGAAAACACCACCGCGCTCTCTGCCTTTTGTTCCTTTAGCTTGTATTTATGTAACACTGACTTTATATTCACTTGCAAATCTTCCTGGATGTAAGCTTCCAAGCTATGTTTAAATCACCAATTTTTTATTCTGCATGACACTGCTAAAATTTAGCCTTCTCTGTTCATCCGTAGAGTAAACCATTAGCATTTCGTGTCTTGATAGGACTCATATAGACATCCAGAAGCCACCCAGGCCAGTCTTCTGCTCACAGCAGGCCCAGTCAAGCTCTGAATTTTTCCACCTCACCCAGTTTGATGTTGAGAGGCTAACAGTTTCAAAAATGCAATTTTGCGTGTTTGTCCAAATGACCCTACACTTGTGGCAAGAACAACTGGATTCCTCTTTAAATCATTCTGTAAAACTTGCCTTTTTTGGAAGGGCTATAGAAAAAATTGATGCAGGTCACATTTACGATGTGCAGGCAATTAATATTTTCCTCGGTATTTTCTTTTACAATGCTAATTGCATCACTGTAGTTCATCCCATATTGAAGGTTGCTTTTATCCAGCACTAACACAGATCTGTCCCAGGCTGTAACTAGAGCATCCATGTGTGGTAATACTAAAAAATAACTAATCACACCATTTTGCAAGTGAGTCATTAACTGCTGACATAGGTTTTAGTCCAAATCTTGTGTTATTGGGACACTTCGTATCAGCAGTTGGAGACTTTCATCGGCATTTTCCTTATTTCAGTATCATGAGCTGTATTAATTTTGCATGCTTTACTCCTTGTACAATTTAGTATCTAGAGAGATTGGACAGGGGTTTTTTCTGTGTTTATGCAGGTTCATGCTTGTCTGAAACCTCTGTGCAGTGCTGTTAGCATGTTTGCAAACACAGAGGTTTAGTGTCTCCTGGAGGAGTATCAAACTCTAGTTTCCATTCCTATCATATGGTAAAAATAAAATATTTTGAAAATTTACCTAAATTAGGGAAAGATTCTATAACTAAATATTTAGAAGCCTACAATAAGTTTTGCTTTTACTAGAAACAAAAGTTTTGCTTTGCGCCTCAAAATGAAATTAAACCTTTGGTTTGGGGGAAAAGAAAATCACGATAAGTCCTTTCTAAAGCAGAATACACCCCATCATATTTATCTGTGAGAAACTTGCCCTTACTCCTGGCCTTTGCAGGAGACCCTGTCTTCAGCAGCTACTGACTCTTGCTGACTGCACAGCTTGGAAAAGGGTGTACAAAAATCAATATATTGTTGAAACCCCACCAGCTGGATGCCTAGCCCACCTCTGGGACTTCCTTCCTTTGAAGAAGAATAAATATTTACAGTTAAATAAAACCTTAAATGATTTTTGAATAATTCTTTTGAACAGCAGTGCTACTGTACAGTGAAAGGACTCAAAAATCTAACTGGTTCATTTTTCTAACTTCAAAGTTTGATGGATATACTCTAAGTCCAAGATAAAGTACACTTAGGCCAAAAGGTTTGAAAGGTAATCTCTGATCTTAGCATAGTTGTCCATCATCAGTTAATAAAAATACTTGGCAAAGTATTCAGTATCTGTTGGTCTGTTCCTTTCCAGATAACTGCTTTTATAGGGCTGATCCAGTTCCTAGTAAAACTGCTGTCCCAAAGTGGGGTTGTTTACCCAGTGTGCAAGTACATCGAAATCATAAGGGAATTTGGTGCCACCTTACTGCAAATTTTGTTTTTGACGTAGGAGAGAAAGTGCTGAAATTTTCAACTGGTGGAAATCAGCATCGTTCTGTTTAAGTCAGCATTTGGAGTCCGTTCTTGGGTATTTGGGGTTTATCAAATAAACCCTTAAATTCCTTAAGAAATACCAGGACTTCAGAACCGAATAAAAATAAATCTGGTTTCTGCTTTGATTGTCAAAATCATTCTTAAAATCCAGTACTGCAAGGTGCAAAGGTATTTAAGTACCATCAGCTATGCCTTGGCTTACATTATACCACAGAAAATAAAAGCAATTCAATTGTTATAATATCTTCATTTAACCGAATATACTCCTAAAAGAGTGGTTAAATTTGCCCTTCAGCTCTAGGTATATTGGCATAAAAATCAAGATTAACCTCTCTATAAACACCTCATTTAAGAGCTTAAAATCCTTAATAAACCCAACAACACTGAATAGCTTTCTGTGTTCTTCAGTAAACCGTGAGCCAAAAGAGCCTGTATAACGGGTCCCGAGCTCACTGTGCTGAGTGAATGAGAAGGATGCCACATGGCATCAGTGATAAACAGTATAAAAAACTTTCTGCCACTGCAGTGACATGGCTCAAGGGACCAGGCATCACATAACAACTGCGATATTTGCTGTTTTCCCCTGGAGCAGTGGTGTCAGGGGTTTTTTTATGGGTTTTGCTGACCACACCATGTTCCTGGTGGTTGGACACCTGTTCCCATTAAACAATCTTTGGTCCAATCAGGTCTTTACTAAAACTAAGATAGGTTTTCTCTCTAGGAACATGAATGCTAAACTTGGAAATATTTCTTACTATTATAGACAGACTCCCTCTCCTTATCTTACAGTAGTGTATTCTCATAGCAGAATCATCATTAAATGAAGCTCGAAGATGAATCAAGAAGAAAAGGTCAAATTTCACTTCCTGAAGATTTGGAGGACTTATATATTTCTTACTGTTGGGGAAAATGATCGAGATCTTATACGAGTGGTTTCTGAACAGCATTTATGGATCTCTGAAAGGTCATCGGACTCACAGCTTGCTGGGTGTATAGATTGTTTATGAAATAATTGCCAGCTTGAAGAATTTATGGAGCTCCTGCCCAAGAAGAGAATCAGTTTGTGGGTGATGAGGGTTAGATATGGCTGTAGGGAACCATCAGAAGAACTAGATCTAACAGGAAAGCTGACCAAAGGGATGGAGCTCCTGCCTTGCATTACGCTTTCCTCTCAGCAGCAGGGATTTCATGTTTCTGTGTTGGACACTGGAGAGTCTATCATCCCAAAGACAATGTCCGTCATCCCAAGGACAGTGCCCAGACCTAGTTCTTATTACTGTGGCCAAAGGCTTGGAATACCTCATTTAATTACATTTATTAAATACTTGCCATATATCAAGTGTGAAAATAACATGATGAGAATAGTACAGCAATCTTGGATCAGCTGTGTTGTCCTAACTCATAAATGTTGTTGTTGCGGATGGAGTGATGCACTTCACTCGTAGAGAGAAGCAGTGGTACATTTATTGATATAAAACAGGGTTTTGACACAGTTTGATAGTAAATGCGACAGTGTTTTAACAAGATTCAGTGACAAGGCACACTTGGTTATTTACTGTATAGAGGGCACGGTCAGACAGAACTGTCAGGGAGACCCTCCCATTGAGTCACAAGGTTCAGAAAGCACCCCCTTGCTTTCTAAACTCCTTCTCAGAGAGGAGCCTAGGTGCAGCTGGATCCAATCCTAGTCCCAGACTTTGTCAACAGTTTATGTCTAAAGGATTATATATGCACAATCAATCCTTTATATCACTGTGCCCAGACTTCAAAGTTTAGCATGCTATTAGGCACTTACCGAGGATGTGTTGAGGCAGGGAATCTCTGAATCTCGAGAAATAACCTTGAGAGGTGTCCTTACTCAAGGGGAGATCCTGGCGTGCAGCCTGCTGCTGTGCAGGAGAGCTCCAAGGGCTCTTGGGCAGTTCGCTATTCATGGGGGTGAGATGGCAGCAGAATAACAAATATTAAGCAGTTTCAAATGTTATTTTTCAGCTAAAGGAATGAAAGGAGATAGCTGACCCCTGACTTGTTATGTCAACATGTCACACGCAACAGTGTCTCTCCGGGACAGAGCCCTGGCTGGTGACAAACAGCTTTGCTGTTAAGCACCAGCTGAGAATCTGGCCCACAACACTCATGGTTTAGGTTCCTTTACACCCATCTCTACATGCTGGCCGTTTAATCCCTTGAGGTTCTGCAGCAGTTTTTCCCTCTCAGGTTCAAGCAACCGGATTGAACACATAGAAACTAATTTAAAATTCATGTTAGTATATATCACTTGCATGTGTATACATATATGCAAAGGCAGACAACATGTAACATAAATGTACGTGTGTGTGTACCAGAGACAAAAGACACTTGCAAAATAAATGTAGAGTTCAATGCTCTTTTGCACAAAAAAGAAATTTCCTGAAACAACACATCTGAAATACCCTTACAGATGTTTCTCTGCATTACCAAAAAAAACCCGTCCCCTGAGCTAAAATGAAAATTGATTTTGAAAAAAAGCTGAAGGATATGAGTGGATCATCATAATTGGATCAACATGCTCCAAAAGCTTCAGGCTACTTCGACTTCATTTCTTAGCTGACAGCTTTCTTTTGGAATTCTACAAACCAAACACAAATGGTTTGATTGCAATATGTGAAACATTTGACCATCATATCCTTGACAGTCAGTCTGCTGCAGGGGAGATTTGATAACTGTTGTCAAATTCATAACAGCCAGTCTAATCCAAAGAACCAACAAAAAAACACAGGAGCTGCTTCAACAAAAACAGAGACTATATTAATGTAAAATGACACTATTTACAGAAAAAACATAGAAAAAGGCTGTATTGGGTCTTTTCTAAACAGTGTTGCAACAACATGAACAGGTCTTATTAGTTCTTAATTGGTAAACACAAATTAAAGATGTTAAAAATCCACTTGGTTTTCCATTCAAGTGTCATGTGAGAAATTAAAGTAGTGGCAACAGCAAGTCACTCAAACTGAGCGTGCGCTAATTTACGGTCAGTACCGCCTGGGTAGATTAGAGCTAAATGTTTTTCTCCCAAAAAAAGGGGTGTTGCAGGGTATACGTTGGGTTGACTGGCAAATTTACACAGCTCAATACATTTTCCAGTATTAAATGGATGAAAAATGAACATGAAAACCATGTAAAACAGTAAAAGAATAAAATCTAATGGTATCTTCTCTGTTTACTTCTACGACAGGCAAAAGTGAATACTGCAGCACTAATTGGTAGAAAAGAATTGAAGGCTATCATGGATTAACTAATTACTGGATGTCAATACTGTATTAAACATCTACTAAGAGCAGTTTTAATAAGTATATGCTTTCTAAAGTTGAAGCTTCAAGATCTTTATCAAAATTTTATGGAGGATTTAATTCATAGTCCTGGAAACAGCATTTTTGGAGACAATATACTGGATTCTCACTTTGGGTTAGAAAGTATTGCGAATCAGGAGCTTGCTCTTCAGCAAGTAAAAATTAATTTTAAAAGCAAAAACCTTTTTGCTGACAGATGTCCGTCTTGCAGTCTCAATCAGGGCCAGCTATAGGGAAAGCGATAACTGTTAAACAATTCCGTCTCTGCAGGGAGGTTTCCAACACTTGACTTTACCAACACTGAGCTCCTGCAAGATGCGTGATTAACCTCGATCTTAGTGCAGTGATTGCAGTCCCAGGCCCTTCCTCTTGCACCTTGCCTCCTTTGCTCTTTGGCCACGCTCACAATAAAGATATTTAGCCCAGAGTTTTCCCTTATGCAATTATTGCTCAGCAGTAGTATAGTTTGAGGTGTTTTTCCACATTCTTTTATCTGTTTCTCTCTCTGAAAACTCAGGAAGCAAAAGGGATAAAGCTATATGACTGTTCACAGTTCAGTGTCCTGCAAAATTAGGGAAACATCTGGAAGTTGTTTTTGCTTCAGAATGATTTTTAACTGACTAAATGATCTCATCTGTGGTGCTGTGTAGGCTTATCAAAGATAGAGAGCTAGCAGTAGTTGCCCCCTCCTACCTGAAATACACCACAAACCAGATTCCAAGGGTGTTTCTAGCTCCTTAAATCCTCTGGATTTTTTTTCTTCTATTTAGGAACAGCATCCATTAAACAGCTATAAAACTAAATTAAGAGAAAGCAATAACATCTGATTAGAGCCAAGAAAAAAAATCAATTGCTCAGCATGAACTATTAAGTAATAGAAAAAAATTCCAGACACTTCCAAAAGAGGAGTTTTGGAAGAAAAATCTTAGCTTGTGGGAAAAGGCATCTTATCTGAGTAGAATTTGGTTTGATCAACTGGGATTAATAAATCTGCATTCTTTAATTTCTTCTCTCACTCTAACTGCCAAGTATTTTTCATTTCAAGCGCTAAACTGAGGTGTGGTATAGTGGTGCAACATTACCCAGTTTGCTTCTCCACACCTCACTTCGGCTGCACGTCACTGGTGAGGAAAGGATGCGTTTCTTGTCGGCGTTTTGCAGGTGCCCTGCCCTGCACACCCAGCTGGATGGGGTCCTCTCTGCTGCCACCAGCAGCACGCACCTGCGGGGCATCCCACATCATAGCTGGATGCGCACAGATTGAAGATTAGGAGCATCAAATGTAAATATAATTAAATTTTGACATTCCTTGGGAATTTCAGCCAAGAATACCACCCAGGATGAAGGATGGTAAGGAAATAGGGCTATAAAAATTGATTTTCTTGAGAAGGCTGTCTAGGATTTATTTAAAGGTGTGTAACCAAAAATTAAACTGGAATGTTAAGCATTTGGGGATATATTTTTGATGTGATAATACCCAGAAATAATTTTATTTTGGGAGTAAGAAGAGATTTGTGGGAGGAGCTGATTTTTTTCTTATAGCACTGAGCCACGAGCCTGGAAAGCTGTGCATACAGATTCAGGTCTAGTATTTTCATAACCTATCTTCATCTGCTCTACTGGATATATTTTCCCTCTTTTCCAATACTCACATTGTTAGCAAGATCGTCTTCCCTCTTTGTCGGATTCCCTCACTCTTTGCTCAAGTTACCATGGAATCAAAATAACACTTACTGGCTTGTCTGCACATGTTGGAAATCTATTTGATGGCCATTACAGGAGACATGTTTTCAGGGGCAATAAGGTGGGAACTTCTGCCTGGATGTATAGGGACAATAGATTTACTCTGCTACAGCGTTTATTCTTACCAGATGGCACTAGAAAGGACGATGTTGTGTTTCTGCTCTGGAAAGGAGCTTTCTTCCTAAGCAAATGTGATGGCTATGTGAAAAGCCCCAATTTAGACCATGTGCAGAACACATTGCCACACCACCTGAAAATCGTTAGTGTTTGAGAGCACGTTGTCGTATGAGACTTCAGGGAAGAGATGCAGCACATGACTGGGTTTGCCCTGTGGAAACATATATCGATTTCATGATAAACGGAGACCAGCAAAGGGTACCTGAAGGAAACCTGAAACTTCAGAAGAGGAGAACAAATGAAAAGCAGAGATCGTTTTCCATTGGAAGTCCGAAAGAAAAGTGCCATATCTCAGCGAGCTTGGCTTACCGGTGATAATGAAACTGCCTAAACAACAAAATGGTACGTTTTGGTACATTCAGTCTGCTGCATGCTTTGGCTGCTAGATGAGGAAACTTATTTGCATTTCAAAGCTGGCCTATATTTTCTGAAAGAGAGTAAATAATGCCACATACATATGTATTTGTTGCTCAGAGGTAGCAGAAGATCAGATCAAGATATGCCATTCTGTGATGACTTCAACTACGTTGGGTGGTTTTCCCCTGGTTTGTCAGAAGATGTCCCAGTGTCCGGTGAGGTGTGACATTACCTGCAGCTGGAGCAGCGGGAGCTGCATAAGGTGGTAGCGGAAATGGACATTGGGTACCAATGCCTCCAGCCAACAAGTCTGGATGCAGGAAGATTCCCAATGCCCCAAAGCCCAGTTTTGGGCTGTTCACTCGACAACAGTATAGATAGATGTTTATTTATCCGGAACAATTTATCACTTGCATTCTGACAAAAATTAATTACTTTGATGACAAATTCTTCTATGAAATTAATTATGTTAAATCCCAGATTTTAAACGCAGACCTTGAGAATCCACAATTAAAAACCTGTGAGATATCTTTATTTTTGTGGCCTAAAAAAGATACATAGTTATCTATATTTCTCCTAGCTTCAGTTAGTTTTCCTCCTACTCAAAACATAAAATGGATTTGTTGCATTGGGAAATAAACAACAAAAAGTGATGCTTATCTTAGTTTGGTTATATGACCATGGTAAAAATTATTGGTCACCAAAAATTAGTATTCAATACATGTAAGACTCAGTATGAAAAAAAAAAAAAAAAAGAGACTGCTAAAACATCGACCAAAAATGTACATTTGGAAATCTTATTCTAGAAAGATAATTCACAGCACCAAGTTTACTAAAGTTTTATTAAGGTACTTGATGGAGATGGATATGAGGTCAGGTATCACGGGAGCCTGAGCAAACATTGAGCAGAAATTTAACAAAGGGACTTTAGGTATGAACTCAGCACACTTCTTTTTTTGCTTAACCTGTTTGTACCGCCTCAGAAAGGTCTTTGGGACATTATGATAATTCAGATCCAGGATCTGACACCCATGCTACAGACTCCTCCTCCCTTCTGTTCTCCAACTCTCAGAAGCAATTTGGTCTCTGCAGCTCCCTCACTCAGTATATAAAGAATCATAGAATTGTTT
>VYXH01009053.1:26961-140980 GCA_013397275.1 Burhinus bistriatus | reverse complement strand
GTGTTGGTGTTGTTTTGTTTTTTTTTTTTCTTTTTTTTTTTTTTTTTTTTTTTTTTTTTTTTTTTTTTTTTTCCCCTTCGGCAGTAGGACTGTTTCCTCAAAACTGTTTCCTCATCTGCATTTTCTGTCTTGCCTCTGAGGAATGTAGGAACATAAATGATTACCTCTTGTTCTGTAGTTTTTTGTAAATTTTATGTGTTGAACAAAACCCTGTTTTCATACATCCGTATACCCACAGGAAACTGATCTATGTTTTATTGTTAAGAACATATGTATTACATATGAAGTTAATGTGTTCTTAGTATTCTGCCTTTTCTTTAAAAAGGTAATGTCTCTTTAACTAGTCTCCACTCAGAGGAGAACTAATGTGCCAGCAATTCTGAGTTGCAGGTACATTAGGGTTTCTTTGGTTTGCTTGCTGCTTGTTGTTTTGTTTTCTTCTTCCCAGTGTGTTTCTACGTCTGTCCTGTTGTGGGACTATGGTGAAAGGTTTAAGACAATATATATAAATGGCAGTTAATGCAGGCTTTTTGTGGTAACATTTAAAAAACACAAACAACACAACAAATCCCAAAATCTAACAGGTGCCTCAAGAGGCAGAATTATTGCACCTATGTAACACGAATTACACCTTTATCTTGCAAAAATTTGATTGACTCCTTTTTCTACAAGAATTCACAGTACCAGACAACCAAAGAAAAGAGTAACATAAATACTGTTCCAGATGCTTCTTTTGTGTATAGCACATGATTACATGGAGGGACTATCTATGTCAAAATTGAAATGCAAAGAAATACTATCATGTTTAAAATTTCAGGAGGCACCTTATTCCTAGTGGTAACAATGGGATGCTTAAAAGAATTCTCGTTGCTTGTACTTCTGTGCTCAGCTTTTTGCATTCAGATGTTTTATTAGGCGGTTTCAGTGCTTGGTTTTCTTTCACAGTAATCATTTTGCAGTATTCACAGGTGATGAAAATAAGTTACTTGTATAAAATGAAAAATAACTTCGTTGATGTTATAAAGTCTGTGTTGTTTGGATCATGTTTTCTCAAATGTGTGTTAAGTTATTGAAGTGTGGATTGCTTGCTCTATCAACCAAAGCTTCCATCGAAAAGGAGATCTGATATATCTGAAATGTGGATTTGAAAAGTATGTAGTGAATAAAGGCTGGAACTGACTATTGAACAGAGAGTTGAGGATTCATGGAAGGAAAATCCATTAGCGATTTCTACAAGAGTGGTCTCTCTGGCTCACGAAGTTTTTGAGATCTCATGGGTCACTGAATGCTGGCAGTATGCCCTTACACTTTTCTTGGCAACTACTCTTAGTCCTGGGTTACCACAGCTTTTACTAGATAAAGCTGTTCTTATTTGTCCCCTGCATGCTTTGAACAAAAAGAAGCGAGATCTGGAGGAAAAATTATTGTGTAAAGATTGTATCATAATCTGCAGAGATACACGTATGTACACTTAATGCCACAGCAGCAACCTTAGGATGTTTCACATCTCTTCTGCTTGGGAGGGCCTGATGGAACACGTACCATAATACTATTTTAACAGGGTGATTCTCTAACAGGTTATAACTGATTACCAACATGGCAGTATTTGTTGCAGCCTCCTAGAAGGGACACAGTAACAACATAAAGTGAATGGCCAGTGTTTCAGCTGTTTTATTTCTTCTATTCCCAGAGAACAAGTTGTAAATATGCATCAAGAATCAGTGTTTCTTTCCTGTTTAGACTGCAATAATTAATTTTATATTTTTTTCTCCATTTCAATGGCTCACATTTTCTCTTATCCACCAAGTTCAGAGGCTTTGGCCTAGCAAATCTTCCAGGATCTTTTATTTTTAGAGTTGCCTAGTCTGGAAACTATTCCTGACTCTGCAAAGTGTTGTCTGTGTATTTATAATCCCCAAATTATTGGGAATTTATTGTCCTTGAACAAGATTTTCAGTAAGCCTCCTATGTAATATTGGAATATGACACTGGTTACTTATGGAATCTCTTACGTTTGGCAGGAGCAATGCAGCTTCAGCTTTGAACATTAAAACAGCCTTCATGAATTTGGACGGTCGGTCTTCACTGTTGATATTCTTTGTGAAAAGGTATCCGAAGCAAAGATATCTCCCCTCCTCCCCTCCCTCCCTCCCTCCCTCCCATGCTGTCTTTAAATCACAGAACAAAATCACAATAGTGGTCATACTGTATACTATGCTATATTAGTAGGCTAGCTTTCAGGATTGGTATGTTCATGTTAAGCAGCAGAAATATTACCTTAAACTCCCAGGGAAGCTCATATCAGGGATTCATACAAGTCAAACGAAAGATTTTCATGACCCTTTCTAGGCAATGATCACGATTGTAGATTTGGGGGGGTTTGTGGTTTTTTTTTTGGTTGGTTGGTTTATGGTTTTGTTTGTTTTTTACCAAAGTGCCTTGCCAAACTGTAGAAGCTTTCAAATTTGTTCCTGTTAGGGAAGATGTTGATGATGGAGGTTGGTTATCTCCTCCATGCAGTTCTACTTGTTTTAATTCAATATATGTTCTTTACTTTGCTCCTGGAATCAAGGGCGCCTCTGGCTACACGTATTATGGCTTTGCCTTTCTTTCCTTGCTACCTTTTCTCCTTTGTATCTTCTCTTCCACTCTGTACAGATACAAGTATTTGTCTCTGATCTAATGAATTTGGCAATTCGTCAGTGATTAATACCGCTGTGGGTTGAAGTAGACAACTCTGGATATAGTGTCAAACTTTGGTTTAATTTGGTACAGTATTTCTGTTTCAAGTATTCATCTGTGCATTCAAATCCTATCAATACAACTTAGACTCATGCTTAACACTAAAGAGGTTTTCTGTATCAGTGCTATAGGCAATAAAATACCTAAGCATATTCATAACTTTGTTTTTAACTGTTTTTTGAATTACTTAATGAACTCTTTGCAGACGGTGTGTAATGTTGCATGAAAATGCTCAATATACTCAAACTCGTACTATTATTGAATGTCAAACTATCATTAACTTCTATAGAGAAACAGCATGTCTCTGACACTGCAAACAGGAGACTTCAAAAATTTCAAAGCGCTCTGGAAAATGTAGGTACTTGACTGTGCCATTGAACACTTAGATAAACTTAACTCTTTGGTATTGACCGAAGTGAATGTAAGATAAATGGGGGAACTCGACTCTGCCACTGTAAGAACCAGTATTATATACAAACTTACTGTGCTGAGAGGTTGCTATGTTTAGAATTGTTGGTTTTTAGTTTGATAAGAAGGGTGACAGAGAAGAATAGAGATACTAATAATTATCAGGCTGTGATGAAAACTTGCCTTTGCAAGGAAGACTTTTTCCTTCCTTGCCTTTTGTTGTGTCTTGTTGTATAGTGACTTCATGAAGTAAGTGTATGCTTATGAAAGGTAGACCAATCTACATTTGAAAGCAGTTTTCCTTGAAGTAACAGATTCATTATATATCAAATTAGTATCAACTACGGGCAGGAAGGAGATACAGGAGGAAGAGAGCATTTCCATGAAAGTCACTGCCTAACTGATCTGCTTGATCCTGCAAATTTACTTGTACAATTAATTTGAGTGAATACCTTGAAATAGTTTATTGATTCTATACCAGTTTTTAGTACACTTATATATCACCTCTTGACTTTGAGTGATGGGTAAATGCATTGAATTCATTGGCAGTGCAGCTGATGAATATTTATTGAGTACCAAAACATTTTTAGGGCAGAAGCATTTGCTTTTAAAATATGTAAGCAACTAGCCATAACTGTTTCCAAACTACATAGCTTTTATCATCTGACTATTTCTGTTCAATTGATTATTTCAGTTGAATATTATTTGTATAAAATAACTTGAGAAATTATAATATTTAGCAATAATGCTTTAATTAGTAAAATCTATGTTCTTGAGAATAATTATTTAACAAATTTTTGAGTTTAATTAACAGTTATATTATTCTGCCTTTTACTCTACAATAATTAATACATTACTAATTCTGTTGGCACGGATAGAAGAAACTAATTACTTTAAATTTTCATCCCTATAAAAAGATTAAATTCATCAAGGCTACCATTAGACTAATTTTTACAGGATTTTGGGTAACTAATATTCTGATTTATTTTCCTTGTTTTAAAAAAAAATTATAAAAAGGTAATCAATTTCTAAGAAGTTGCTTACAGAAAAAATACATAACTTAATGCAATTATGTTATAAATGAAATTCCTATTTTTGGTTTTATTCCAAAATCTTGCATTTTGCAGTTTTCAATATACTGGCCAGTATAGCTTTTGCTTGCAAATTTATAAGCAGGACTGCTCACTGTTAAAATTATTATCAGACATAATTTACCATGGTGAATTATGCACCTGTAGATAAAAGAGCATAACAGATTTTCAGAAACAGCCTAGTGTATCTTATTATTTATATATTTTAGCTTTATTATGTTTGATTAGTTTATGTTACTAATGTGTGCATAGGTGCAAAGCACTTTCTGGCAGTAACTGTAAGGGTGGATGATGTAATACTCTTCTGTGAATCATTATGCCAATGTAGGTGTAAGAGTAAAATCCTGAAAGATTTTTATATGAACTTACACTGATGTGGCCTGAGATATCCTTGCTTTGGGATGCCTGACTTTCTGATCATGGAGAGAGTCAGGGTACTTAATTGTGCCTGGAATGATGGAACTAAGTCAGTGTGGAGAATTTTGAGGAGTTGAAGATTAGAGCTCTGTTTTAATGACACTGAGCTTGACTTCATACTGAGAGTGTGATGAAAGACCTCAGTGAGGAGGTCTTTGAGGAATTTATTCTCCAGGACTTTCTGCAGCATCTCCTGTTGCACAACTTGAAGCTTCCACATGGTGGGAGCGGAAATGGTGTAATGTTTGTTAGGCATGTTAGGAAATATGCCACTAAAAATCAGAATCTATTTGTTGTGATCTAGCAGATCAAAAGAATGTCCAGTGCAGCTATACAGATGCTGTGCACAAAATACTACTAGAAAATCATGTAAACTTTGTACAGTCTTACTTCTCTTTCTCTCCTTTAATGTTTCTGAGCTGAAAAGAAACATCGAAAATTAGTTTTGTGATGAACTAATGATATGGCAATGTAAGAGAGAGAGGGCTCTGTTAGAGTTCAAAGAATCACAGAGTACTTGATGTTGGAAGGGACTTAACCTGGATGGTAGCCCAGTGCCCACTAGTTTAAAGTAACGAGCACTTTTATAATCTGTAGGCTGTTGGGGTTTTTTTAGATCCACTCCACCAGGTGGAGAAATATAAGCAAGGGAATACACTTCTTTCTCCACATAATGCTCACATTTTATTCTTTAATTATACTGGAGCAGAAGGGATCAATGTATTGTCACTGGGACTGTTAGCCACTCTGTAGTGGTGAGACAGCCTGTAAGGTCTGCTATTTTTAATCTTTAAATAGGCAGCTGGAGGTGAAATGATATCATTTTCCCATTTCTCTCACTTTTAAATCCTAACTTTATCAAGCAGTACGGGTTTCAACTGATACAGAGCTGCAGTACTAATGTAGGGGTTTAATGCATTAAACTCTTCCTCAGAAACTTGGGTGCACGTTCAGTTTCTCAGGTAATATCAGTTTGTTAATCCTATTCCTTTGTCCAAAACAATTTTGTGTGTGTGTATTCACACACACACATAAATGAAAAATAAATGCCTCCACAGTTTTCAGTACAATTTACATTATTAGATCTTCTATTAAGTTTTCAGCTTTGAAAAGGCAAGGAAGCACAGATTAAGACCAAGGTACATTAACATGGCTGTGTGATCCATTTCTACCTTACTTACCTGTTGCTGCTTTGCATTTAATTTTAGGCTTCTCTTTTCAGGGTCCTGCTCTCTCAGTTTTGCCTTATAATCATCCATTCATTGGATAGCTTGTTTGCAAAAGTCACTTTTCCTCTCAATTTCAACTCAACTAAGAAGAAAGACAATTAAAATCATAGTGGCAATTGTGGCAACTTATCTCCTGTTCTCACCATGTCTGACACTCTAGAGGAAGAGTTTTGGTAGCACAGATCCTTCTAGTATCTGAGAAATTTGCTGATTTCAGCATGCTGGTTTTGATATCTTTAAGTGAAACATTTTAAAGCTATTAATTGAAGAAAGTTCAAGAAAGTTATCAAAGTACTTCAAGTATCAAAGCAGTTTTAAGTACTTAAATACTTCAAGGCGTGGTATGGGGACAAGGTAGGCGAGAGGTGTTCTTTCTCTTAGACCCCCAAAGCCAGCTGCCCTTTCACTTGCTACTTTCCATCGTAGGGATGCTGGAATGTATTCTTGAGGAGATTCCTACTGCTAGTATGCCTGACCATGTCCAGGTGCCGTAGGCTGGCTGGACTTGCTCAGTGTTAAGGCCTGCCGTGTGTTCAGCGTAACATGTTACTGATATGTATTTCAGTATTTTCAATATTTTCTTTTATTGTGACTGAGTTCTCATCCAAACCTGAAATTTCAACAGAATTTCAGTTCTGCAGGCTGCTAGGTTTTGCAGGCACTGCCAGGCCTTGGGAAACACCAGGCAACTGTTGTAGGCTTGCAAAGCGGTGAGCTGGAAGAGTCACCCCTGGCATGGGTGTCATTAGGTAATGTTACCACGAGCCTGATGCAGAGTTCAAGTCTTTTTGGTCAGTAAGAACAGGAGGTGTGCTTTAGAAATTTATATATTGATTAATAGCAATGCTATATGCATGTTTAAAAGTTCTTGTCTGGATTTCCAGAGTGTATGGCACGTGGTATGGGTGGGATCTTATCCTGCTTTTATTTTAACAGGCTCCTAATGTGGATGTTACGTAGAAATCTATCAATCTGTGTTATAACTGCTAATCAATAAAACATTCCCAAGACTTTTCTTGTTGACATAGGGATTAAAGAGCTTTACTCACTGAGCCAAGAGAAATACTAATGAGTTTGTCACCTTTTAGAGAAATGGGATTGTGTGATTATGTGACTAGAAGTCATCGTTACGGTGAGTGGTTTTATGGAGGCTAATGAGTAACTTTTTGCTAACATCAGTCAAGCTTATTTTTGTATGAAATTCTGGGAGGGGGGCTGTTTTGGGGGGTTTCTTGGTTGGTGGTTTTGGAGGTTTGTTTGTTTTAGTTTGGTTTTTGTTACTTGCTCTAGTCTTTACTAAACAGCCATGAAGGGACTTGAACAACAAACCTGCGTGTTAAAAAGAGTTTTTCTGTCTTATTTCATATTTAGCCGTTAATAATGGGAAAACTCCTTTTTAATTTATTCAGATTCTTGGTATATCTGCAAATATACCTAATTATTATTATTTCTAATTATCTCCAAGTATCCGTGGGTAATTTTGTAAATACATTATTGTGTAATTTAAAACTTCACCATCCTCAAAGCATCTGGGAAAAAGCAGCTTTATTGAACTGAATTCCACCATAATCTGTAGTATACAGGACTAAAAAGTAAGGCAAGAGCAAAGGTGATGGACCCTTTTGTTGTTCGTGAAATATGTCAACTTAGAAGAACATTATACTTTCTTCTTACCTTGAATAACTTCTAATATCCAGACACTGTTCATCACTCGATTTTTGTGATCATAATAAAAGAAATAGTATATAGTGTTACCATTTGAAAAGATTTTGGTACTGTACTTTGGTACTTTTCCTTTTGACTCTATTGTTTACAGCAAATCTGTTAATTTCACCTTTTCTGGCAGACTTCTAATGGATATATGAATACTAGAATATGTACACATTTCTAAATTCTGTTCCTTTTACTAATCTGGACTGTTCACATACAGAAATCAAAGCCCATTTCCGAACATGCAGTATCTTTTGCTCATAATGCTTTCCATATAGAACTGTGTATGGTAGTTTTGGCTGTTAAACATGACATGTCTCATCTTACAGTTTTAGTGAAATGTCAAGAAAAAGAAAAAAAGAGAGGTATTTGCATTGAACTATTTCCAGGAAGTATACTTTGTTCCTTGATAGGCATTTCTAATGGGATGGCCAGATAGATTTCTATTGCTACACTAAATAATGACATTTCTAAGTCTTCATTATCTGAAGAGAACTGCTATTCATGCTGGCAATTCATGGAGAATTATAAAGCGGGGAGAGGAATGAGCTCTTAGGTTACTGATGGCACTTCAGTGCTCTACTTGTTACACAGAAATACACTTCTGTACTTTCTTTTGGCATCAAATTCTGCAGGTCTGTAAACAGCCAGTAGCCACAGATGCGTCTGTTTGGAAAGCAGATTTTGGTATCTCTCTAAGTGCTTTTTGGTTTAGTTTGTTATATGTTCAATATTTGTCTTCCATCAGTAGCACATAATACAAAGGAGCTTTGGAAATGAAACAAAATTGTATCATGATTCTCTTATCTTTTGGTGGGGTTTCAGTTATACATGAATTGGTAGAATTAAAATCAATAGTCAGGTCACTCATTTTCGCTGTCTTGCCTACCCTTCTGCACACTCAGAACCTCTGATAGTAAAACTTAACATCCTTTGCCATTTATTTAGATGCTGTCAAGGATTTCAAAGGATTTAGGACTGGTATTGCTACCTTAGCATGCCCATTAAATGTGTCCTTTCGCGTAACAGAATTAATGCTTACTGTTGTCTCTGTAACTAACATAAGACATGCCAGAATACCATCAGGAATTTAGTATTGTTATGAACTTCGGCTTATGTATAAGCTAAACATTTATATAATCTGTTGAAATATTTGTTCTCTGCAGTTGCATGAATGATAAGAATTTCGTGTTACCATGGTTTTTACAGAGAACATTTAATTGTGATGAGAGTCACTTGCCACTGGATGGCACTATTTAATAAATTATATCAGTAAATTATATATGCAATATGCAAACTTTAGGTTCAGAGGACATTATAGAAGTGACATTTAGAATTGCTAAATATATTTTCTCTTCTTTTTTTTTTTTTTAATGGAGAGCACAGAACACATTGGTCCAATAAGCACATTAAATGACCAGTGAGGACATCTTAGCAGCATGTGCTTTGTATGAAACTAGGTAACTGTAGTATCATACGTCTGCCAACTGATGCATTTTATACTTTATTGAAGTTCTGGTCCTAACTGCTTCAAAAGCACAGTTTTTTAAAAGCACAGATGTTCCTTCTTTTTCTTCCATCAGGAGAAACAGATTTTAATACAGTCTTGATGATACATGGTGCTGAGGTCTGTTTCTGTTTTATTATTCCTTAACATAAAATGTTGGCAGTTACCATTCAGTAAGTTTTAGGTTTTTTTCTTTTTTCTTATGTAGGACCTTAACAGAAAAGCTGGTGTAGGAGCTGTGGCACTTCACAGAAGAAAGAGTCCAGATAAAAATGGAATGAAATCAGTTTCATTTGCTAGAAAATAAGAATGCTGGAATGATTTTTACAGTTTTGGAAAGGTGATTGCGGAGAAACTTAGACTGTAAATGGGCAAGCCTAAACTTAGTGTACAAAAAGAAAATTAATGTTTCAAACAATTAATTTAAGGCCATGTCAAGCTTTGTTGACAGGCAGTCAAGAAAGAAAAATTCAGTAAGGGAATTAAAGAAAGGCAACTATCTTGGAATAATAATATGGCAGGAATGTGCAAAAATACAGGGATCATGATGATAGTATAGGCTCTGCTTTCCTTTCCTGCCCAGTTGGTGCAGTGGAGACACATTTTCTGCTGGCAGATGTTAAGCATCTATATAGAAACAATGGCTTCTGTTTTCAGAGCGTGGTGCTGAAGTTAAAAATAATCAGCCATGTGTTTTGCTGTTAATATTTCCCACTTTCACTATGCTGAGTATCAGGTGGTCACACTCTAAACTCTGTATCTATAACAGCAGCAACTTTCCCTGAAGCTGTGAGTTTTGTGAAGAACCTGTACTGAACCTGTACAGTGTTGTTTTCTGTGGATTCACTACCTTGTACGTAGTAGCGGTTGCACTTCTCAGTGCAAAGGAAAGCAACTGAACAAATCATGGAAAATGTTTACCGAACTAAAACTAAACAACTTCAGCCTTTTTGCTTTCTGTTTGATGAGCTTTTAAAAGGATTTAGGCTAGCACGCGGCACTAGTGGTGGCAAGGGAAGCCCTATTCTTCAATAGCTCTACCACTACTCATATGGTATGTCACTTTTAAAAGGAAGAAGAGGTGTCACTTCTGATTTTAGTGGGAAACAACAAACCAGGGATTAGCTATACAGTCCAGATTTGAAGATTGAAGGCAACATCAATTAAATATTTCTCATAAAGTATTACAGTTTTTGATCCAGGTGACTTCCCTTTCTTTTCCATGGCACAGTCCTCATTTTTACTCTCTGAATTGGAGAGTTGATTTTTTTGTGCTTGCCAGATAGTAATAATAATTCCAACAAGATAACACAATGCCAACCAAAGTTGTAATTTTTTTGTAGAAGCTGAAGAACTACAGTCTTAACTCCTAGCAGATTTTAAAGAAATTACTAAGAAAAAAAAAAACCACCTAACCACACTCAAAAGTGAAAGTGTCAGTTAAAACGGTTCCAAGATTATTGTACTTACTGGCCTGTGTTGCTTTATTTTTTTAATCCATACAGAATGAGCTTGATTGTCTCTTCAGGAACAACTTCTGCATTTAAGAGGTTGTGTTCTGGGTGTGACGTAATGAGTAGAGTACCCCTATAGAGAAATTACATTATCAACTCTGTGGAGTAACTATTGGCAGTTATGTTTCCGTTCTCTGCAGCTAATAGCAGTATGGTCATTCAAAGTGGGAGCGAAGAGTAGTATCTAACCTGTTAGAGTAAGAAATGAGACTCAGAGCTGGCTTGGTTTTCATCATTGTGTAACGTGTGTTGCTTCCTGAATTTCAGAACGGGCTGCACTGTTTTCTTTATACAACTTCTTACCTTCCGATTTCAGAACCTGGAAGGATAAAACAGATGACCTTTAAAAAGCAAGAAGCAGTTCACCAAGCATCTGTTATGAGACTGAAGGGGCTTGGACTCTAGATCTACAGCGAAGTCAATTTTCTTGTTATCAAACCACTGATACATTTAGTGTGTGGGCTACTTACATCATCTGACATTCTAACATCAGTTTGAGAGGTATCATGGTCTGCTAAATCTGTATGTTATTACTGATAAAGTGAGTTCTACTCCTTATTTCAATTTCGTCTTTTAATCTCTGCTAAGTCTGTTCGGATAGTGTGTGTAAGGGGGAAATAATAAGGAAAAAGTCTGTGCTCAAACACCAAACAAGCTTACAGTATGTTTATTCAGCACTTAGTCTAGGGAATTTCAACCTCAGCTGAAGCCTCTCTATGATTCCGTGACATGGCTCATTCTGTGTTAATTGAAATTAGGAGAAAATGTATTAATGTTTGTTTACAGTGAAGAAAGAAAATGGAACAATTAATGTTTAATGAGGATAACAAAGTGCAGCTTCTTTAACCAGAAAGGCAGATTTAGAAAGACCTATTACAGAATAACTGTGGCCCTGTGAAGAGTGGGAGTTCATCTTTTCTTCAAAATAAAGAGAAATTCAAGCACACTCTCATTCCAAGAGAGCTGTCAAATAGAGCTACTTCTTGGAAACACCTTGTGGGGTGAGGCTTGGTACTAAGTGATGTGGGTTTCTGATTTATAAATCCTTGCAGAGTCAAGGACTTGAGTACCACGGGCTGCTTAATTTAGGCTGGAATTTAAAATGTGTTTGGGAAAATCTTGACATCTTAGGAAAAATGTGGGCACTACTAGAGTTAGAATTTGAGGAGGTCTTACACATCTAAAACTTGAGTTTAAGTTAATGTAAATTACTCTATTGTGAACCCTATTTTCTAACTTTTTTCCTCAATGTTTTTGTCAGGTAAGCAGCTACTAACCCATGTGTAGCCACTGTTTCATAACGTATGTATTGCTCATTTTACATTGCAAGTCTGTTATGGTTAAGTGAAGGGTAAGATTTTTATAGAGTACGGTTCTTAAAAATGGCATAAGGGCATAATAATATATCCTTTTCTACATAAACTATGATTAGTCTTGCCAGTTGTTAGAAACTGCTTCTCAAAGGCTGCCAGAAGTTAGCAGAATTAGAAGATAATATAAGTAGTTCTTTTATACTATTTCGTATGAGGATGTAGCAAATGATAGATTCTGAAGTCATACTATCCTATACTAACTCAGTCTAGAAATATTATCTAAATCTTAAATGCTAATAATGATAGCTTTGTGACTTACTTTATAAAAAAATTCAGATAATTCTATAGAAATTGGCTGTGATTTGTAACTTGGCTGAAAAAACATGTATCTTACTAATTTCTTTTGCTCCTGGCTGCTCAAAGGCAGTCTAGCAGTTCATCTCTTGTGGATAGAAATGTAACTAATTCACCTTATTTAAGTTTTGATTTAAAACATTTCAAAATATAAAGGATTCTTAAGTTCATTGGACCTACAGAAGCTTCCTTAAAACTAAAGGCAAAAATAGCAAAATATGATTTAAAGTCTTTATGCAGTTTCAAAATGTTGTTTTTAATTGTAAGCTTTAAAATGTAAAAGCTCCACTTCAGGCTCCATTATAAAATCCCATGTTTAAAAAGTATAAGTTGACTGAAGTAGGAGTGGGTTTCCTTAAAGGAGATATATGGATGCTCTGTCCCATTCACTTTAGAATTATCATCTTGGGTAGACTTTTGTGGTATCCACAGGACAGAAAACCAAATTATCTATGTTCTGCTTTACCATACCATTACCAGTAATTTCCTGCATCCATTCTTGCACTATTGTAGCTAATTTAATCTACGTAATTTCATATGTTACAAAGCGTTCTTCTACCCAGAGAGCCCCATAAATTACATTTTTTTGATTCATCTTTGATTCCATATCCATTATTCATTCATTAGATATCTAAGGTCATGGTTCTTAATGGAAAGGTATACAGTCGCTGGAGGTCACTCCTATGCAAAGCATTGCAGGGTGAGATTAAGTTTTAAGCACTTCATGACAAGAGTATTTTTATGTATGCCCAATAAAACTATAGGATATTCAGGACTTTCTTGGTTGCTCTCCACAGATTTTTCTAAGCAAAGAGAAGGAATAATTCCCATGTATATGTCCATTTATTTCTCTGACCTTAAATAGCAGCTTTAATGTTCCAAGTTTGGTAGGGACATATGAGTATTTAGGGGACATTTCTCCTGTGAGTTTCTTCTCTGGAAATACTCTCTTTCAACTGAGGATGATAAAAGCTCAGTACAGTCCTCCATGATAGTTAGACTATGAAGTAGCAGTAAAAGAAGCTCAGCTGTGAACACTTTACCCACACTGTATAAACTATTTATCTGACCTACAGCTGGTGAACATTCTTGCGCTCTACAGGGGATCCACAGTGCCAGCCTACAGACCCTGCAAGCACCACTTCCACCTGCAGCACCGCTGCAGAATGTAATGAAGACATTACACATTAAGGAAAAGATTATACCCTGGGGCAAGAAAATGGTGAAACAATCACTGTAGGATTGTTTTGTTTTTGTTTTGTATTTTAAGTGGTGGGTTTGCTCTATTAATTAGTTGGAACACTTAGCTTTTAAATTTCCATTGCAGAAATACCACCGTGATTAGCACAGAAGAAGGAAAATAGGCTAGCTGGATTATATTGTTAAAAAAAAAAAAAAAAAAAAAAAAGGCAGAACTGAGCGACCCCCTTCCAAATCATGTAATATTTGGTTTCACTCCAGGTTTGGCATATGCCCTGCAACCATTCATTCTCATCCTCAAGTTACAGAAAATCGTATTTATTACAACTACATTGTAATCTATTTGGTTTGGGGTTGTTTTTCAATGCTAATGATCTTTTTAGCTGATTTCTTAGTTAAGCAGATGTCCGTATGAAAACTGCATATTCTGCATGCTTTGAGACAATGTTTTAAAAATAACAGCTTCCCTTTCAAAGTTACACAAGCCTGCCTCTGAGATTCTTCTTGGGATGGTAAGTGTTAAGGAATTAATGAAAATGATACATCGATAAATACTGTGAAGGGTTTTTTCTATACTTGTCTAGTTATGTTTGAAAACAACAGTAACCCTAGCGTATTCAAAAGACGTGAGTAAAAAATGAAACTAAAAATAATTTAAAAAAACTCTATAATCACAGTCTAATAGCAAATAACACTATAACTATCATTTTCCTTCATGAAACTTGACAGTGAGACTCCTATTGCAACATCTTCAGCCAGGATAAAATGTTTTATTTTATGATAAATACTGAAAGGTGAAACTTTGTAGCATTACCTGTGTTAGTGTTACAAATAACATAATCAAAGTAGGTGTATATTTGCTGTCCTTACTTTTTTAGAGCACGCATGTAGTACTGTCATGCTTTAACCCCAGCCAGCAAAAAGGACCATGCATCTGCTCGCTCACTCCCCCCAGCTGGGATGGAGGAGAGAATCAGAAGAGTAAAAGTGAGAAGAAACTTGTGGGTTGATAAAGACAGTACTAGGTAAAGCAACAGCCGCGCAAGCAGAGCAAAACAAGGAATTCATTCGCTGCTTCCCATTGGCAGGAAGGTGTTCAGCCATCTACATGAAAGGAGGGCTCCTTCATGTGTAACGGTTACTTGGGAAGACAAATGCCATCACTTCAAACCATCCCCCCTTCCCTCTTTCTCCAACTTTACGTACTGAGCATGACATCATGTGGTATGGAATATCCCTTTGGTCAGTTGGGGTCAGCTGTCCTGGCTGTGTCTCATCCCAACTTCTTGTGGACTCCCAGCCTACTCGATAGCAGGGCAGTGTGAGGAGCAGAAATGGCCTTGAGAGCTTAGCAACAACCAAAAACATTAGTGTCCTACCAACACTATTCCCATCCCAAATCCAAAACATAGCAGTACACTAGCTGGTAGCAAGAAAGTCAACCCCATC
Organism: Burhinus bistriatus; assembly: GCA_013397275.1. Taxonomy (NCBI): domain Eukaryota; kingdom Metazoa; phylum Chordata; class Aves; order Charadriiformes; family Burhinidae; genus Burhinus; species Burhinus bistriatus. The sequence continues at coordinate 126,046 of VYXH01009053.1, read as the reverse complement.
CCAGCCGAAACCATGACAAGTAAAAATAAAGTTTGTAGAATGGTGTTATTGAGACATATAAAATGATGCTTTGCGTAAAATGTGCTACTTCTACAAATGATGGGGTTTTTTTTCCTTATTGCCATGATTAAAAAACAGCTTCCCTGATTAGCCATAGCCCTCATCTAGTTGCAATTGTCATGCAGATTTGGAGAACTTTGCTTACTAAAAGTAGTTTTGAGTTAGGAGTTGTTCAAGTTAGTGGTATTAGGATGGAAGGCTTCAATTTCTTGTAACTGTCTGATAAGGTGGAATAGTACTTTTTCCACCCCTTAACTTAGTGGAAGATTGTATTGTGTTTTGGATTACATGTTCAAGTTTCAGGCTGCTTCAAGCCTGAGGGTTTCACCTACCTCTGTGCATAACTTGTTAGAAGTGAGCTTGTTAGGTGGCACTACAAGGCATTTGGGGTCAGGTCTGATCTAGGTTAGTCTGGAGCATGCCAAAGAGCTTTCTGGTAAACACTTAATTCTCTTAAGAAATTTTATCACACATAGACCTCTTATTACTAGCTTACAAACCCAGTTGTTCAGTTCTACTAATTACCTAGGAGAAATGTATTAATGTTTCTGGGTATATAGACCACCTGGAAATAATTTTGAGGAAGTGGAACACCTTGATTTGAGAAATCAGTCTTGAAATCATCCTTAATCAGAATCAGTGTAAAGAAACATGAAATACTTTCAAATGTTTTTAATATTAGATTACTTTTAAATGGTGAAATGGAATGATAGTAAGTTCATTGGTTTTCTAGTGCAAAAACTACCAGTTCTCATACAAACTCTCAAAGACTGTTTCTATTACACTTTCAAAAAGTAAACTTTTTTATTTTTCCTTTGTAAGGAAAAATAATTTAAAGCACTGTATGACCTTTGGAATTCCAGGAATGCATTATTGTGTGGAAAATATTCTTCAGTAGATGCTGCTTCCCTTTATCTAACTTGTGTTTTTTTCCAGTTATTCCAATTCTCATTACTTTTTGAGTGCTTGATATACAATTACAAATTTTAAGACAATTGCCTGTTATTCCCTTTAAGAGTAGTAATTAATACAAGAAGTGATTTGAGAATAGATTAATTCATTATTCCCGATTATTTTCTCAATGTGTATACATAAAAACTAACATTTGGAAAATTATTGCTCTATTCAGTCAGCTGGGCGGTTCCACCCTTTCTGTTTTCCCAGCCTTGGTGCTTGCTAGACCACTCCGTGGGATGACAACTTGTTAAAGTAGCATAAACTTTTGCAATTTTTTAATTTGCTCACAAAGGCCTGGAACAAGGTACATTGTTGGCATTGCATAGCAGGAAGGAGAGGGAAATTCCTTTCTAGTGATGAGCTCCCACTTCTAAAGCACGTACCCTGACACGTCATGTAGAGTAGGTGAGCTATCATGAGAATATGTGGTACGTTCTCATAGCTGTATAGGGCGAAGTGGCAGAGTAGAAGAAGCAGAGCCAAGTCTAGCCTCTGTGTGTGTGGTACAGATTGCAAAATGCCGGATCTTCATCAGAGTTACTCATTGGCATTAATCTCCTGCTGTTCAAAAGTGTTCAGTCTTTGATGTGTCTTTTTTCAGTATTTTTGGAAACACATTTGCTACCTTAACAGAGTTTTTCTATTGCTAATTGTTACATTATCAGAGCAATCCTTTCAAATAATTGATTTCTATTATATTACACTGCAATCTGCCTATTAAGCAAAAAAAAAAAACAAAAACAAAAACAAAAACCAAACCCAAACTTTTTGCTATGTTTTCTTTGACCTGATTATATTAGATTTGACCTTTATTCTTTGTGCCATCTCTGGCAATTGGCTCTCAAATATGAAGCCTTATTTTCAGTTCAGTCAGTCCTTTGGTAATAATAAAGGCAGATTTGTGGGGAGAGTAGAAGGAAGGTTTTCTTCAAAGTAGGAGTTTCTTATGTATTAACAGCGACATTCTACTACAGTGCCATTTTTTAATTTTAACTTCTGGATTTCCTGAAGGGTAGTACTGATGTTCCTAGAATACAGTAAGAACAAATGTCTTCTCAAAAAGGCTTGGGAAATGGAGATAGCAAATGCCTTGCTAAGCCTTTTCCATCTAGCCTGCTGCTTTTTTCCATGTAGTTATCCAGCAATGTACTCCTCTTACATTTCAGATACTTTTCTTCTTCAGTGGATTTGGCTAGAATAAATTTTGTAACACAGAAGGGGGGAGGGGGCTAAGTCTAAATCAACCATGGCTTTGTGTCTGTATTTGTGGAATAGGCAGTTATTGATTATCTATACATCAGGTAAGTCTCTTTCTAATGCCAGGAAGTAATTTTATTATGTCTCAAAGCATGCATTTAAAAAGTTATTAAAAGTTTATTCAATACCACAGTGAATGATCTGTCTAGCTAGTACTTTGTCTTAATAAGCACTTTTAAATATCTTTTACTAGTGAATTTTAAGTACAGTATAATACAAATTCTTTTTTTTCCTTACATTTTCTAATGCCACTGGGGTGTCTTTTTAACATTATGAAGAAATACCTCTGCAACTTCTTTGTTTAGTGTTTCAAAGCCATTTTATACATCTGTTATGACTATGTACAAGACTTATGTCATGCATTCTACACATTTTAGAAGAAATCACCGTAGGACAATAGGGCAACTCAGGTGCTTCATAATTAAGAATGTTTCTGGACAATTTCTTCAGTGATTAAGCATTTCATATTTTACCAGAAAATAGGCAAAATCCAGCAGTAAATTTACTTGGCTAACTTAATGTATAAAAGTTGTTCGAAGACCATGTAATGGAACAGGACTACTATTGCTATGCTTCTACTAATTTTGGTTTAGACAAAGTTCATAGGAAAACTCACTTAAAAGAGAAAGCTGAATGTTGAAAGTCAAGAGCAGAGGTCCCCCTGAAGCAGTCTGAGTAGTTTTGTCACACGATTATATAAATGGTATTTCAAGAAGCCTTTGACTCTGGAGTCCAAATTACTTTGTACCAGCTTAAAGATGGATGAAGTGAAGACCAAAACTGAAGCTCAGACTCACAGTTGTGTTTAATGAGATGCCAGAATCTTCCCACTGCAGATTCCCAGTAATATCAAAGGAGGTACCCCTGTTGACTTATTTTGTGTATTCTTAAAATGTGTATCATAACCCTGACTAGCACCTTTATTTATGTGCCTAAAAATGTATTTATGAAGAACTGAATATTTAGTTGCTATTATCACTACTATAAATATTTGTTAACCTGGAACCTACCTTTTAGAATAATAAAAAAAAAATTAAAATCTGCCAATCTCATTAATATCTGTTGCTGCCTTAGACATTTGTATGCTTACCTGCAGATTGGACTTCCGAAACACCTGGTGTTAATGTCTCATTTCCAATTTAGCTACTAAATAAAACATGTAAACAGCAGTCAAATCAGTACTTAAAAGCTGGAGGAGGTGGGAAAAAAAAAATTAGCGAGCACAGAAACCACACTGATTGGCTGTGCTGTGGAACCAGAGGCAAGTTTGGGTCCTTGCTACAGTCATGGGTATACTGTCTTCCAGTTTTCAGATTGTCTATTTATTAAGTTACCTGATAAGTACTGCTATTTATGTTACTAACGGTTCCAACATAGACACTTAATATATCTGTTCGGAATTTTATATGTTGTGAATGTGATACTGGGCCTTAAAGGTTTCCACAGAAGCTGTTTGAATAATTTGTATAGTTTCTTGAGTGTGGTTTATTGCTTTTTGGGGTTTTTTTATCCCCTGTGTTGATTCTGATGAACATCTTAAGAGTCATTCTTATTCAGTATCTGTTAAGTATGTAGGTATCTGAAATTTCTGGAGGATACTTTAATTTGTTTTCCTTTTGTTACAGAGTAAATGTAGAATCTATGGCTGAACAATGTGTCTCATTGAAGTGTCCCACACTTTTGGTCTGCAGTGCAAATTAAGGTAGACAGACTATAGACAGAGCAGTTGTTAATTGAATTTTATGCCTTTTCTTCCTTCCTTCCTTCTACTGCTAAGCACAAAGATGAATGTTTGTGGCCATATCTCCAAGCCAAGATTAGTTCTCTCAACCTCTACTGATTGTTTTGCTTTTCAGATTTAATTGCGGTTCTCCTTTCCTGCATTTTGTATTTCTTAATGAGTTTCCTGTTTTAAGTCTTTAGTGGCAGAATTACCTTTATAGAAAACTTATACAGTGTGCTTTGGAGAAAGACTTAATAAAGTATTTTCCTGTGTGTTATAAAATGTATTGCGAAACATGGACCCACCGTTTTGACAGAAATGAACTCTCTTTCTACATTTGATGGGATTTTTTTTTTCCCTCTTCCTTAAAGGGCTGCTTGGCATCCGTCGCGGCCCTTCTGTAATGTGTTCCCAGCACAAAGCCACCTTTCTCTTACCAATATGAGCTTTTGAAACAGTTGTGATTCCTGTGATTCTGTATCCATCTGTGTCCGTTATCCCTTTCCTTTAGCCTTACTACCTGTACTGACACCTGCTGCCAGGGTGGGCTTGGCAGAAGCACTAACACAGACAACAGTACAGAAGGTTAGTGGCATTGCTCTTTTAGTAACCTCCCAGTTGCCTTTCCTCCCTTAAGAGGACCTTTGTGTAGCAGAGTTAAAATGCTAGCGACAGTAACCACCTAACCCTCATTAGCACTGTTAGTATGTCTCATAGCCTAATGATTGACGATTCCAGAAGGGTTGTATTATGTTTTCTGCCAAGAATAGAGTACTGCTAGTAAAGGTATGCAGACTGATATAAATACTGATTATTTAGCATTCTTAGTGCATTTGTATCAATTTCTGGAATCCCCTGCTGCTGGAGATTGCAGCAGTAACCAGGAGTAGTCGCATAGAAAGTTGTTTCTCTTTTCACCTATAAGAACATACAGATATATGGCAATCCTTACTAAACCAATTCACTACAGTTAGCAAAGATGCGCTGATTTGCCATCCTCAGACCCTTTTATTGCAATAAGTTCAGTAGAAGGCAATTCAGTTGTGTACTGCATAAGGTATTCAGGACACGCTGAGACAACCGTACAGGTAAGAGCTTGGTATAAAGGATATTTTCACATACAAGATATAGGATCCCTGCAGTTTGTTGCAAAAAGTGTTTGTTGGTAGGGGAAAAAAAAAAATGTACTGTAGCTTTAAAGACAAATTGATGCCATTAGTTCATATTCGTTATTTCATCTGGCAACCTGGTGGGGAAAATTACAATCCCCATTACAGCACCATTTGGTATTTTCTAAGGCAGCTAAGAATTACTGCTGTTTGGTGTCTCTTGGTATAAGCAAGTAGAACAGTTAACATTTGTGCATGGTGTGTTTCCTTCTGTGCAGTCAACTTTCTGTTCCTAGGAACTGGATATTCTTTGGAGTTGTTTTGTTTAAAATTTGAAGCTGATAGTCTCCCATGAAACCACCTGCTGTTCTTAGTAGAGCTGGCATACCAAATTACCAGTGTTATGTAATTGGGCACTGCTGTCCTTGTTTGAGGAATGCAAATTCTCTTTTTCTAAAGGGATGTAGGATTAAGTTGTAGAGTCATATCTGTGCTCAAAAAGAGACAGTGTTCACAGGCTAGGGAATGTTTGTGAATACAACAGAATCCTACCCCTGCTTGCTAGTAACTTATCAGCATATTGTGGGATGATAAATACGCAAGTTAGGAAGTCTGGTTTTGAGGGAGAAAGCAAAGACGCTTAGAACTGGCTTCATCAGAATATTTATTCTACTTTGGAAAAGTATTTATTTATTCTTGGCTGGTACTCATTCTCAGGATTTTGATTCCTTTGAAAATAAAAGAAAGAAGTTTTTCTTGCTATCCGTTCTGCTGCAGAACTCCAGGTGAATTCTAGGTGGGTGTTCATACTTCAGTCTTTGGACTGCAGGGCACAGAGAATGGCTTCTATGAACCACTGCTTAGCTTTTGGAGTCAGCTTGCACGGGATGATACTTGGATTTGTGCAAAAAATCATGAGGGGCATGGAGAAGAAATGCTTTGCCTGTTGGCCTGGCTAAGAACCCTTAATGAGGACAACCACAAAAGACAAATTGGTGAGTGCTCAGAAACTAATTTTCCTCCTCAGACAATTCTAAAAACTAAATGAACTTTTAGAACAAGTGAAATTTCTATCATACTTCCTCCTGACAACTTTTCATAGAAACAGGGTGGCATATGGCATGGTTCAGTGTACTCTTCGTTCTCCAGCAAGTAGGGCAGTAAGCAAGTGGCTTGTTTAGCATGGTGGTTGCTACAAGCCTAATTAGAGATCATTTTACTGATGTCTTACAGAAATTCAGCTATCATCTTCAAGGATATGTTCTTTGATTTAAATTATCAGCCATACTTTGGTGCACAACAAAGTTAAGTGTTCCCAAAAGTTATTAAAAGGCAGAGCTTCTGAAAAAATTGGTAAATAATTTTGAAGCAAAATACTGTAGCATTTCTTTGAGTTTCTTAATAGCTAGTTTCCATGGTGTTTTGAATCTGGTTTAACACTTCTCTATTTTTAATATCCAGTCCAGAAGATCTATTTTCTTACTTACATTGAGTTAAATAATCATTTTGTCTGTGCTAACCGTAATCTTAAAGGATGTATACCCTAACAGGAATTGTCTGCTTTACTGCATATAAAAGATAGAATAATTTCTTCATGGTTGCCACTTCTATTTAAGAAAGGCTATAACTGAATGACTGTATTTGGAGCTCCCTGCAAGTAAATAATCTCGGCTGCAGATGCCAAACAAGCACAGACGTGTGACAGCACAATAGTAATACTTTCTGGGGTTCATGTTAATATAGCTGGTGCCACATAAGAATGATTTCTGAAGAAGGTGGATACTAGCAAATATTACCAACATTATCAGTTGTTTAATTTACATTAATTTTCCCTGCTGAGCAATATATAAATATTCATGGTATTATCAGTTTAGTTTACATTTTGAGATGTTACCAGCGATGAGAGAGAAATTTGGCATAAATATTTTAACTTTTCTAAATATGTAGTTCCTTTGAATCCCTGATGATAGTCACAGTGACATTAGTAGAAGAAAAACTTTTATAAAAGTTTTATTTGCGGGAGTAAACACTTGTGAAGTTGAAATGTATTTATTATGTAAGTCTTTGTGAATCCAGTGGAATTGTTATCTCGCAGGTCTTTCTCTTCTTTGCATGTGTTTGATCAATACTGGTTGAACTATGGCTAAACTTTGAAGAAAATAAATGAGTTCTTAATTAGATTATCATTGCCACTGCTCTGTGTTGCTGAGAACTGTTCAAGTAGTATTAATTTTTCATCCTTTGGAAAGATACACTGTAGCAGGGGAAAGTCACAGAAGCAAAATATATGATTAACCCCCAGTGAAAGGAGGAAGTGGTATTAAGTTTAGTCTTGTAGGTAGTAGCCATTGAAACCAGTGTGAAGTTTAAGGGCTTATATGTATTATTGAATGAGGGTGACTCCTGTTTCTGCTATATTAACCTCAAACGTGAAAGTGTAGGGAAGCTTGGTCAAAAGCTTTCTAACCTGCATGGGTGCCAGTTATGTGACGTTTGTTTTATAACTGGAACTCCCTTGCTTAGCTTGCCACTCTAAAGAATATTCATTTGAATTGGTTGAATTTTTGTTTAAAGTAGGTATGTTTCTCTAAGAATATTTTCTATTTTTAAATTATTCAAATATGTAAATGTTAGAAATGTTTTCTAAAATTTTTTGAGAAATTCGGTACAGTCATTCAGTTTCTTAAACAATTTAGGGGTTTTTTTTTTCCCAAAGTTGCCGGTTTATGCAAAAATCACCTTATCAGAGTGTTCCTTATTAGTTTTAGTTAAAAGAGCCAGCATCCTGCTCTGCCTGTAAGTAATGAATGCATAACTTTGATCATCATCTTTCGTAACGTGAAGAGTCTTCACTTAGCTCTTAATCTTTGATGTTTTGTGGTGAAGCTCTGCTATGGCAATGGATAATTAAAATGGAAGTACAGCGTCCTGACTAGGTATCACTTCAGTTACAGAACTTTAAATTGTCTTTTCCTAAGGAAAGATTTTTAGATTCAGTCATTTAATTAGTTTGTGCCTGTGTTTGTGTGCACACGTGTAATAGTAGTAGTAATCGCTGACAGTATAACAATATTGTCTCCAGAATTTGTAAATATAATTTCTTGCTATTTGCACTCTGCCATTTACAATTTTATGGTATTTTAATGTCTAATGCAGAGATTTCCAGAATTCTGACCAGTTTTATTATTGGTTTGGTATGTAAGCTAATGCTTCAATTCCTTGCATGCCTCACCAGCCATAGGGAGATGATGTTTGTGTTTGTAATGTTTGTGAACAATGCAATTAAACATTGTGAAGGCCTAGCTTTTTTTTTTAATTTATTTTTTAAGAAAGATTGCTGAAATAGCTACATTTGATGAACTATCAAACAGTAATGGTGTTACGGTCCCAGGTGGAATATTCAATAAGCTTCATAAATGCCGTGTCTCTGCTGGATTGGAGGGCTTTAACCATTTTGGAGTGGAAAAGGGCAACACCAGAAAAAACACTATGAACTTCAGAAACAATCAGAAGTTTAAGAGCAATCGTGGTGGGCCTCAAAATACTCCAGGGAAGATGATGAGCTTTTCTGACTGTACAGATGGAAAATAGATGCACAGCATCTTAAGCGACATGTTAAAAAATTAAAACCTTTGGCTGGGCTGGTTTTGAAGACCTTTGTTGCTCACTCACTGTTTGATTTGACCTTTTGTCCTGAAACCTTGCTGTGGTTTAGGCTGGGCTGGCCACTAAACAAACAACAGATGCTCTCTTTAATCTCTCTCCCCTCCCAAAAGAGAAGGGAGAGAGAATAATGGAGACATTGGTGAGTTGAAAGGAAAAGTGAAACTACTTTAATGAGATATTAATAATAAAAAGAAAATATAATAATATCAAAAAAGAAAATAATAAAATAGATACAATATATTCAAAATCAGTATCGAGCTCCCAGGATGATGATCACATCACCGGCAGGCACTGGGAAAGTCCCAGACTGGACTCAGCGATGGACAGGAACTGGATCCTGGATCTGGATTTGGGAATACACGGATCAGGATCAAAGGCAGACGAACAGAGTCTTCCTCGGATGCCAGCCACTGAAGAAAGAGGCTAACCCCTTTGATCCCTCAGCTTTTATACTGAGTATGAAGCAGATGGGATGGAATACCCTGTTGGTCAGGTTTGGGTCACCTGTCCTGTCCGCTCCTCCCCGTAGGTGTGAGCCCTCTACGCTTTTCTGCTTCCCGCCCTCCAACGGGGCAAATACCAAAGTTGGCTGCCCTTGGTCGTTATAGCAATCAGGATAAGCAAGAGCCTCTCTGCATCCCATTCCTTGGTGTTCACTATAGACATCAGACCGTATCACTGGCAGAAGCAGACACTGTCTGAAGAATATGCCGTTAATTTCAGAGTGCCGTTAGAAGAGACTTAACTGAGAAGTAAAATTATTGAAAAGAAAATTGGTTCTGTTCTACCTCAAACCAGGACAAACCTGTGTAAGTAGAAAAGAAACCACTCTTCTGTCAGAAGCTATGTAGCCTTGAAAATAACAAGAAACCCAGTTGCATTCATTTCTGTATAATATGGAAAGAAGTAATTTATATGTGATTAAGTTTCACGGTTAGTTTTGTGGAGTTCTCAATATCAAGAAACTCTTGGTATCTTAAACAATTTTGGACTCTGCTATTAATTTTGTGTAATGATTGCTAGTTAGGTATCGGAAGATAACTTCCATTGTTTTAACTTTTAATTGGTAAGAAATTTCTTAACTATTTATTTTATTGGACTTTTTAATAGCTTTAATTATTGTGATTTTAATAAGGACTTGGCAACAGTATCAGAGACAATTAGTATTTGACAGATGGGTGTCACAGTAATCAGTATGCAAGAAATACCTGGGCAGATAAAAAGAATCTTGTCACATTTAAGCTTCTGTATAGTTTCACTTTGCAGAAACAGATAGCAAACATATTAGAAATCTTACAGGAAGTTTGCTGAGGCAAGACATTATTCCTTGCCAAGAAACACCATTGATGTTTTATAATTACAATACAAAGCTTAGTTATGTCACATTGTGACAGACATTTTGTCATCATCCTAGTCATTACTCTTAATATGTCTTTGAATGCAGGATAAAATATAAAACTTTAGGTGTAACTGGTTTTGATCTGACACTAGTTTTTGCATAGTATAAATAAATTTTGTGTTACTGTTGTATCCGTGCTCAACACTCCCATACAGCCAGTCAGTAACAGCAATGCCATTTGGCTTCCTTTTTACTTTAAGAAACAGTACACTGTTTTCTTCTGCCACCTTAATGTTGTGAAGACCTTCCCCTGAGCTTTGGGAGAAAAGGATTGTTATTACAGTAATTGGGTAGTCCATGACAACTTGCTATAATTTCTTTATTAATAACGTTTCTTAATATGGAAAAACGACATTTCCATGTGTTTGAATTCAGCTGCCCTGACAAAGCTAATTGCTCCTCAAGAGATGCCATCCTGGCATGTGCTGGGAGTGTGAAAAAGAACAACTGCTGACTTCAACAACTTTTTTTCCCAGCAATTTAACGTTTTTCTTACAATTAGCCCTAGTGGTGTTCTTAGATTAACAGATCTTAGATTAGCAATAATACTGTGCTTTAAAAGCTGCAAACCGAAGAGAACATAACATAGAGCATATTCAAAGGGTGCCAGCTCATTACACTGACAGGTTTGGTAACTACAACATAGTTAACCTTTAACCTTCACAAATACTTGAATACATTTCAAATACAATCTTGATCATATATCATAAGTTTATAGATTTGTGTTTTACTTGAATAATAGGACAATCTACTGAAATGACCTTTCTGATTATTTTAATTGCAGTCAGATTCTTTCTAAAGAGAAATTATAATTTGTCTGTATCATCTGCTTCCCTAACTCAAAATCTAACTAGGGGAAAAGGTGAACACCCTATAAATATATCTGTCTTTATTTGTGTGTGTGTATATATATATACACATACACACAAAAAAAAATATATCTAGATATGGAACAGAGTTTTTCTGGTTAGTCCAAATAATGCTTTAAAAGTCTAATGATCCAAACGATCTAATTAATAGAGAAAAGCTCTTTAACAGTGTAGGTAAAGTTATACAAAATATTCCTAGTGTCTGTCCCTTTTCTCTGGTGTTAGCTCGCCCTACCTGCAAGCTGTGGGTTGACAGTTTAGCTCTGCCTCGCGAGGTCCCAAGGGGTCGGCTGGGCAAGGTGGTGCCTTTGCTGAGAGGACCGCAGGGTGGGGATCTCCTTGGCTTGGGGTCTGCCTGGGGCTCTGTGTGTGTGTGTTGCCTTATCAGTTTCCTTCTCCTTCGTTCCCAGGTAGACAGTGGCCTCTGCCCAGCCTTGACTGCTGAGAACGGCTGTTGGCTGTTAGCAGCAAGTGCCCAGGCTTGCCATGCCATTGCCATAGCCAGTGCCACAGGGCCTGAGCTACGCCGGGAGTCGTGTGGCTGCCAGACAAAGGTGACAGCAAAAAAACCAAAGCCAAGGCCTGAGACCTACACTGCCCATCAGGTCTGTAAAAAGCCGATGACTTTCTGCTTGTAATGACAAAAATCATAAAGACAGGGCTTATAGCCCTTTTGAGGTTTTCTTGTGTAACTTTCAAAATCCTCAGGAATTACAGTCTATTATAGAGGTAAATGCACAGATGAATATTCTCTTCCAAAGTCCTTGCAAACCATGCTGGAACTGCAAGGGGAGATTCTTAGGAAAACCCAATGTAAAATAAAGTGAATGAAACTATTCTGAACTTCACTAAACAGATTTTGTAAATAATAAGCATCATATGATTTGATCAGTTAGAAGTTATAACAGTCAGAAAAGCAGGAGGGTTAATAGCAAAACTGGTGTAGACTGTGCAGTAGGAAATGCTAGGGCAGGGGTCTGTGTTCAAAAGGACCTGGTAAGAGCCTGCTTTTAAGAGTCCCGCAGCAGAAACCAATTCAGGTGATGATTGTGAATAATAAATGAGCTTGCAGACACTGAAATAAGTTCGCTTGCCTTATATTAAGAATTTAGGAGGCCTTAGTAATAAGGAACAAAAGAAACAAATATTGAATTGAATTTGCATTAACATGTCAGCTCATATAGCTGTTTACGACTTAATACAGACTTACTTCAGCTCAAAGCAACTATCTTTTTGTTATAACACAGATGTATTAAAATTGGTGTCTGAAGGTCCTAACCAGTTTTCGTTGGTGGAAATTTAGATTTTGAAGTAATACAAGCATGGATAGCAAACCCCACAGGTTTAAGGGGATGTTTACATAGATTATAAGATGCTAATTTTATCAATGAAATGGAAAATGTAATATAAAACAGTATGCACATGGTTATTTACCTCAAAGGAGATGGGCTGGAGCAGACCATAGACCTTATTAACCTTAATTATAAGCCCTCGGGGTGCCCTAAATTCTTAGTCCATTAAGTATAAAATGATAATCTGCAGGGGCTGTAGACTCATCATGTGCAAAATTATTTGAAAATGCAAATGGGAGTTAGAAGAGAAATACTCATCCACGTCTGATTAATTCTTCATTGCTTCTGTCTTTATGGATTTATACTCCCTGGTGTCTAACTTTAAGTCTATGAACTTGTTGAAGTGCTCTGGGTGGTCAGAGGCAGGCTAATCTTCAGACTGGTCGTTACAAAGAAATACATATTGCAGTGTCTTGGTGAAATTTTAGCCCAGTTATAACAGCAGAGGACTTTTGAGTCATTTAGAGTACGTGATTTGTTCTGTGTATATCCTGCAGACCTGCTTGTGTCTATTCCTGGTTTAAAATGACTCAGTGCTACCTGACTGTATTTCTGTATTTTACAACTCTTCAAAAAGTGACTCATTTGTGATGTTCATTTTCCAATTGTGTATTATGCTTTTTCAGTGTGTAGTGTTGTAAAGTCTGCTTGTTTTAGTAATGTAAACTCAAAATACGACACGGAAATGAACTACAAAAAAAAAAAAAAAAAGCCCTAGAGAACATTTTCCACTGAAGCACAGAAACGCTCAAAAAATTTTTAGTCTACGTTAATCACAGTGGTTTCTATGAAGTGAATACTATTGACTTGTGAATGCTTCGCATATGTGATACCCTAAGATTTGAGACTACTGTCATGGGCCATTAGTTCTTAGCTTATGGAAACTGGCTTTGTGTATTGATATAAATGGATTTCAAGCTTTCTAAGTACAAAAACATACAGATGGGATATATATCTTCTCTGGTACTGACCTCACTATGATAAAGGGTTTGAAAAACTGTTTGACAAATACTGGTTGTCTTTTTTGTTTCATTTCTATTGGCTTTTTTGCTAAAGTGTTTTCAGTAGGCAAGGATTTCTGGATAATAAATTTCAGTGAGTTGCTATTTCTCAGTTAAGGTGAGAAAGAAAAAAAAAAAAAAAACCAACAGTGAAATTAAGATTTACTGCTTATGGGCCTGACAAGCTATGATTTCCTTGGCAATTGGTTACTGCGGTATACCTAATACTAAAAATAAACCAGGAATTGTGAAAAAGTGGCACCAATCAGGAATAAGTTTTATGTGGAAGTAGACTATTGTCAGTGTTTTACAAAAGGAGTATGAGTTTAATTATTCAGTGCATATTTCTTACTTCAAGAATATGACATAGAAAAATAGGACCTGTAACTTTACCGAAAATCTTTTCCAGTTGAAGGGAGTACAGTTGATACTAAATTAGGAAGGACAGGAAAAGGAAATTGTATCAAATAATATAACAGTTTAATGATGCTATAATAATGACCTTTTTTGTTCTGCAAACATTTACACATTTTGATAACTTCATGTGTGTAATAAATGGTTCAGTGTTTTCAAACACATACGTCTGAGAGTTACATACATAAACTCATGAGATCTACGAGACAGGAAGACTGACATTGACCTGTTCTTTCTTTGTTTTGTGTTTTCCTCAGAGAAAAGAATACAAGGATGTTTATTTAGATCCATGCTACAAGAAATCGGTCTACCTGTGCTGCAGGTGTCTTTATGAGTTTTCTGAATCTGAGAACTTGGGTTTTATTTCTCAACCATTGGATTTACTTCTGGCTATTCAGATATACATCTGATAAACATTTGGCCCATATAATTACAGTATTTCCCATCCCATGAATCAGACCTTTGTGTATGACTGTTTTAAAGGTGTCTCTAAGATTCCCATTACACCTGAATTTTTAAAGAGAAAAATTTTACAAGAGACAAATAATTCTTCAGATTTCTTACTTTCACCACCATTCCATTGCGAGGACCATTTTATTCTTTTCCTTCAGCAGCACTATCATCACATTGAAACAGTTTTGCTAAGATTTGCTTCTAATAAAACCATTTATTTTGCTAGGAAAATCAGCATTGAAACAATGAGAGTGATTTAATGCTTAAGTTGCATTGATTCTCCTTTAATAAAAATGTTTAGGTTTTACCTGTTTCAAATCTGCATTTCATATCATGTTTTTCATATAGTACTGTAGCCATTTCCTATGCAATGCCTATTGTATCTATCAATTCATTCTCATTTTCACAGATGACCTTGTGTAATTTTGTATCTATGAAATAGTTGATTGCATCTGATATGACGGCTTTGCAGAAGTGAGTTGCAGGATGTTTTACATAGAGCTGGATTGTGACTTTAGCCCATAGCTGAGCTGTAGGTTGGACTAGATGATTTTCAGGGTCCCTTCCAACCACTAATCCTGTGATTTGTGATGTCCTTGGGAGTTCTCCAGTCTGTAGCTTGTTTGAGCAGCAAATTACTGCTCCGGATTCGTGTAGCCGACTCGGTTGTGTTGGCAGCTGGGGTTCAAGGTTTGGTCATTCCTGATCTAAGTCTTTTATTTGCCCTTTGATTTGAACAAAGAAAAACCTACAACATAGGAATAGTCACAGTGGCTGAGACCAAAGGTCTGTCTAGCTAGTACCCTGTCTCAGCTGTGACCCTGCGCAAATGGAAGAGAAGGAAAGAGGGCAAAACATATGCAAGCCTTTCTTCAAATATTCTTCTAACCTGCAATTACTTTCAATTCAAAGATCCTGAGCTAGATGTTTTGTTTAGGCAGTATCTTGACATGGATTTTTCTGCCGTGATCTTTTCCAGTCTTGACATCTTTTGCCATTAGATGAGAAAATATATTCATTGAACGTAAGGTAAAATAAAAAGGTATTTTATTTTTTAAATCCTAAGAATGCTGATATTTGTACTGCCAGTGGAGGTCTGGCTCTCTTCACATTAGGAAAAAAGAGAAAAGTAACTTAATGAAGTTGCTGTTTTTCTGTTCAGATGTTTAGCTGCATTTTATATTTAAGTAATGAAGTTACAGAGATGCCTTTAGCAGTCCACTGTTGAATTGGAATGATCACCTCTAATAATAAATTGAGATAAAGGCCAGCTAAAGTGATGTCTGGTGTCCTTGCTTTGGAGTGTGAGGGCAGCCAAACTGAAGATGTTAGTCATTCTCTCCTTTCTGAGACTATCCTCACTTGAGTAAGGCCTCAATTTTTGTGTTTTCTGAATTACAACCAGATTTGGGAAGAATGGATGCCATTTCAGCTTATTACCCTAAAAATAACATTCTGAAGGGTGCAAAACACTCCTTTTACATAATGAGCGTTGCAAATATGTATTCAAAACACAACGTACAGAAGGTAACTGGTGATGCACTGCAAATGCTTGGATATCAAGGGTTACTTTTTCCCTTTAGAAAAATCTTAATTTATTACATTAACATTTTAGAAAGCTAATTTTTCATGCTACAATGTGATGTTCAAGATAACTTTTTTCTTTGGTGTAATTGGTCTGTATAAGAGTTACAACAATCTCATTTGAGTTCTTGAATTACAGTAATTTTTTCTTCTAGGAATATTCTTTAGAGCTGTTCTTTAGGGCAACAAAACAAAGATGGACAGGAGTTAATTAAGCATGAACTATGTACAGGCCACATGCTGGCAGTATCTAACTGTTAATACTAGACGAATTGCAGTAATATTGTAGTTTAGGAAAGTTGATAGAACTATAGCCTTGAAATTGCTAGTGGAACAGAACTTTATATTAATGTAACTTCTTAACTTTCTTAATAGCTTTATTGCTATCTGCTTTATTCAGCTTTGTGTTGATTCAAAGTAGTTAGCACATGTATATTCTAATGAAGAAATAATAAAAATATCTTGCTTTCAAACAATTTAAACAGAATCAAGGATGACAAAGATTACAACACAGCAGCATCAGGTAATCTCAAGATACTTCAAGGCTTTTTCTGTTTTTGACAATTATAGCAGTCTATCATTGACTTTTTGAGATGGGAGGAACAGGCTGAACGTCTGCAATCCTATTGAGTGAAATAGAAACTTTGAAGTTATTAAAGTGTAACTCTGATCTTTTAAACTTTTGAGTCATCATCATCACTGTAGGCTTGGTGACGCATGCCTCTAAGCATGAACACTGAAATTCTGTATCCTTCCAGATGTTTGGCTCTTTATGTAAAATCCATTTGTTGTAGAAATACCCTAGAATAGGAAGTGAGACGTGGAACTCTGAGGTCAACATTTCTTCCACTATTAGCGTTGCTTGCCAAGGTTAGATTTTGTTTCTGTTAATAATCACTCTATTTGTTGCTGTGAGAAATCTAGACCAAGTCATCCAAGAATAATACAGAAACAAAGAGATCTTTGTATGATCTGATAAAGGTTATTCCTAGAGGTTGATTGGGCTTTTGTGTTATTTTTCAATATCAAAGATAGCCAGTATGTTAAGTCTGCAAACTCTTCTTTCCTGAAGAATTTCTAGCCTTAATCTCAGCAAGTGCCTAACTTTACACAGGTGCGTAATCTTAATCAGGCCCAAATATAGCACAGATAGATGAGTTTTTACAATTTCACAAATAAGAAATTAAACATACAGAGTCTTAGTATTTTTTATGTATTTCTCTCTAGGTATTAAGATTAGTGATTTCTTTGGGAAATAAAATATGACTGAATTGCTTACATAGACATTTTTCTTTACTTTCCTGAACCTATGCAAACTGGTTGATGGTTCCATAGGTTTTCTTATCTAACAAAATCATCTGTGACAAAATACATGCACATCAATGCAAGATGGTTTTTCCTTGCATTTTTATTTTAATTATCACTTAAAATGTTATTAGCTACTATAAACTTACAATGTGCTGTTATGTTTACAGCTCATTAGAGTGGTGTATCACTTATACATCAGTTTACAGCAATGATTGTTCCCACAAAACTGAAGACTAAATGTTTTGTGGTGTCATCTTTATCCGTGCCAGAAGTGATGCTTCATTATTAAAATAATAGCTTAATTCTTATTTCATTAAAATAAATTATTCTTCTTATGAGACAAGCAATTTGAAACCTTTATTCTCTGTTTTGTTGTGCATTTGGGCTTTTTAACTTGGGCTTTTTTTGCACTTTGTGCTACTTGGGCTGCTGTAATTGTGTGTAATTTTAATTTCAGCATTGTGTTGAATACATTGTCTTTTTTGTTCCCCATGGTTTTCTCTACGAACAGTAATAGCCAGGAATCGTAAAAATTTCTCATGTATTTCATTTTTGTTGTAGAGGGAAATCTGGTCTTAAATTCTAAAAATGTTATGGGAAACTATATTCAGAAAGTATCCTCGTTTCATGGTAGATCGTATTTAACTAAGAAGTTGCACCAGCTAAGGCAATTCATGCAGCTGTAGAAATTCTCATCAGTCGTAGCTCACAACTCATCTTAATGAAGAAAACCTGTAGTTATTTGCAGGCAGCTGAGAGACAGTATGAGCCATTGGTAAACAGGAGCAGAGATTTGCATATGTCAGATTTTGGTATTTGTAACCTCTGTGACTGTAGAACTGAGATTTTCACTGTAGTTGTGCGTTCTATCTTCAGTGTAGCTCTTTTGTTGTCAGCAGTGTAACTTAGGCTCGCCTCTTTTTGATACTACTGCTGTGATGTAGGTTTAAGTCCAGTGTAAGATTAGTTTCTAGGGCTGGTCTCTGGATCTCAGTGGAAAGTCCTTTTATGGACCCCGCCTGAATAACTGTAACTCTTCTGGGAATGATCCATTCCTAGTTTCCATGGTCAAGTATTGCTTACGTAAGCATTGATGCTGTATTATTTGAAAGCAGTACTAAAATACAACTTTTATTTTATATCATTCTTCCCATATTTGAAAAACTGCCATTTCATGTGTACAATAACAGTTTTTATGACATGTTAGGGCACAAATCAGTCTGACCTTATAAAGAAATTTTATGCTATACACTTTTATAGGTGTAATATAGTATGGGAGACTTTGAATCATAAGAGGCTATGAAACTATGTAAAGAACATTACAACCTATCTCAGGTTTTAGATGAGAAAGATGAGTTGCATAATTAGCAAGTCTTTAGTCTTGACACTTTCTGCTGCAAGATTCTGTTTATGAGTTTCTCTTCTAAAAGCTTTCTGCGCAAAAACAGTTCTTTAAAGCTGAGGTTTCAATTCTAAGCAATAAAAAACCCCAGCCCCTCAGAAATTTAGGGAACACATTTTCTATTAGTAAAGCTCATTTTAAGGAAAAATTCATGAAAGAGACATTACTATTTGTAAGCTGGACAAGTTGAGGCATGGCTTCAAGCTAGCCCATGACGAGCTACACTGCTTACCTGTCAGCAGATTGCTTGGCATGAGGGTACCTCTGCCTGCACCTGCTCTCAAAGAAAAGGAGGACGGATTAAGCAAAACTGTGGTCAAGGGGCTGTTCCTGTGTTCTTAACTGTAAAATTTAATGGGGAAAATGGAACACCCCATATATACAGAGCTGAGTTCTTGTTGGTCCAAATAATGCACGTGCAGTTCTTACACAAAGTTTTCCCAGTGTCTTCTCCCTTTCCTCTGTAACAGGACTACAGCAGGCAGTACGGACAAGATCATGCTGTTTTATATGAAGTGGTAAAGATCTTAGCAAGTTTTGCCATACTGTTTTTCCTCAGTATCAGTAAATGAGGTATTACAGCCTTTTCTATTTACTGTGTATCTGTCTTCAACCAGAGAGAAAATCAGAATATTTAACCAGTATGAAATAGCATGTAATGGCTTCTACAGACCAGTCATTCAATAGCCACTGGTTTGGTGGTCAGTATATTCATCTGGGACATGGGAGACTAAAATGTGAAGGCTCAGGAGGTCAGTGTGAAGTGCCTGAAGGAGTGTGCTAGCCGATGAACAGCATGGTCAGTCAGGGGCCAGTTTGCTTGAGGCAATTGTCTGATCCTGTTTAATGTAATAGTTAAGCTAATAAGTAATAAAGTGTTCATATAACTCTGTAAATTTTGCTTACAAATGAGGGATTTTAAAGTGAACTCCTTTGACTAATGAGGTTTTCTTGTGTTTTGATGCTATGATGCATGATTAAAAGTTTTGGAAAACTTTGTCGGGCTATGCAAAATATTTTATGCTTTACTATTGGCCGTTATATATATTTTGGATGTTAGACATTTATTAGCATCCCCTCTCCAGAAATGAGATTCCTTTGACATTTCCCCATTTGGTGTCATTTCTTAGCTATTTTTGAAAATGCTGGCTATAAATACATACATCTTTAAGTAACAATTAAAGTCAGAAAGAAGTAGAAGGCAGACAGAACTGCTACAGCCAGTCAAGCATTTTAAAGTATTCAAAAGTAATCTTAGCCAAAATGATTATTATTGAAACACAACAGCATGTTGTGCTGTTCTCTTAACCTGTTAAGATTCCATTTTTTCCACTGGCAGAGCATGCAATGGTAATTTTGCATCACTTTTTTTTGTGCACCTATGTGGACAGATGTTCATAATTCACCAAGTTTGTTAGCACAAATGATTTTGTTATGGGAACACACTTTTAGATAAGCAGACACTGAATCATTATGCTATCTTAAAGACAATTACTCAAATAAGTAATTAGACAAAAGAGCCACAGCACTTTTATTTCCCAATTATAATCAAAGTGAGAGTGACTGAGCAGATATTTTGCTTTTTCTAGGAACAGTGACTATATAGTAAGCCATGGCTTGCATGATTCAAATTCTTGATTTTTGGCAAATATTTGGACTTAACAAGTGTTTATTGTTGTGTTAGAACTTGTTTGGTAATTAATTAATTATGTAAATAAAACCAACAGCAACAACAAAAAACAGCCCAGAATTGAGTGGAACATGCAAAATCCTTACACTGATTTATCAGTACACATGTCTGGATTCCACTGCTTCTGCATGTTTGGGAAGGATGAGGTAAACCCAACATATTGCTGGGACAAAAATTCTCGGATAAGAATTGTGACTGCCATATTGTCTAAAGAGAGCTTGTTTATTCTCAGCTGAAGCAAACAGCTCTTGGTTTTTCTCAGTTAATCACCTAATATAGCCTGGTTACTGCTCTAGGTTTCTAGTTAATGTCAATATTAAATGCATTCAAAGAAGATAAACTCTAAACATCAAGAAGCAGTAAACTGATAAATTTGTTCCTCGTGCTTACATTTTAAATCTGGCTCACTGTTTTATATTTAAATACAAATTTTTGTCTTTAGGGTGTTGTTTTTGTTGTTTTTTGTTGTTCAGAGGCCATATTTTTAGGAAACTCCCAGGCTTTTTTTAAATAGGAAATCCCCAAAGGGTTAGTGTTTTATTAATTTCTATTAAAGGCAACTTGGTAAGTTTGGTTTTGTTGTTTTTTTTTAACCAGAGAGCAGGGAAGACTCCTTCCATTATAATCATCAAGATGTATTTCTCTAGCATAGAGTGGCCCTTTATCTCCTTAAACGCTTCTGTTTAATGATCATGAGAAAACTTTTACAAATCTCTGACATAGAATAAATAGGATTTTTACTCACGTATGCTGGAAGCATTTTTCCATTAAACTTGTCTAGGTGGTACCATGCTATGACTCTTTAGTACATTTTCCATGTTGAAACACTACTCTGCACTTTTCCTTAATTTCCCTCACCCCCCAGGTTAGTTTATTAGAGCTTCTTTGAGTACATAGAAAGCAAATGGTGACACTCATCAAATTATAGTGTTAGGGCATCAGCAAGGCTTCTGTTATGTATGTTACCTACTGGAATTTCTTTTAGAAAGTCTTTTTTTAATAGACATGCAAGGATAAAAAAAAAAAAAACTCACAAGATACTGTAACTTTTTTTTTTGGTTGCAGTTGTGTTCATATTTATTCAACTTTTTGAGAGCACACCCAGCAAAATCATGTGGAATGTCAGGTACACGAAGCAAGAATATAAAAACTCAGTGTTTCTTAGCTCTGTCTGTGGCATAGTGCTGAAAAAGGGTAGGGGGGAACACCGGAAAAGGTGAAAGGAGAGGAGGGAAAGGAAGGGAAAAAAGGGACTGGAAGTGCAACACCAGGCTTGGTTGATCATGGTACTGATTTCACACATTGAGTAATAAAACAGGAGTGTTGGTCAGAAATGTGAGATGAATCAATAATTGTTTCATTGTGGCAATTTGTGGAAATAATAGCAACACCTTGTATTTTCAAGAAGAAAGGTTTAGTTAGTTGGAATGAATGTTTGAATATAAACAGAAACCACATAATCCATGTGGAAAATTAACTTTCTTAAAAGGCCAGCTTTAAAATTCCATCAAAATAAGCATCAATGTAAAAAGAGTAATACTTTTATCTTTTTATCTTGAATGTTTCTTTATATACTTTACGGACCTGTGGTATATGTCATGCTCCTTATGCCTGAATATGCAGAAGAGACTTGGAATCTCTACAATACCCAATAACATATTTCTGTCATC
Source organism: Burhinus bistriatus (assembly GCA_013397275.1). Taxonomy (NCBI): domain Eukaryota; kingdom Metazoa; phylum Chordata; class Aves; order Charadriiformes; family Burhinidae; genus Burhinus; species Burhinus bistriatus. Next base: position 104,132 of record VYXH01009053.1, on the reverse strand, counting down.
TGTCTTAACTTCATTAAAAATGAAGTTTGTTCTTAATCCTTGGAGCCTAGCTTACAGAACAGAAACCCCAAAAGTACTGCATAAATCAGTTGAAGGTGGATATACTGGTCAGATTCATTACTTCTTGCCATTGTCCTGAAGCATTTTGGAGAAGCAGGTATTGGACTAACAGAAAAAAGTAGAGTAGGCAAATGATTGTGTGATAGGACTCCATCAAAGCTTGAAGCAGGCGTACCTAGTAGCAAGGTTTTAACCAATATACAAAGGCATTTAAACATGGTTTTGCCTTTAAGAAGAATCCTTGACATTCTTTGCTTTTAGAAGCTGTAATAACCCTCCAAATGTGATTTGTACTTTAAGAGCTTATTTACAGAAGGCAGACCACTATTAATGACATTTGCATGGAAATTTCCCAAATGAATATTTATAAATATGAAATATGAATATGGTACTGTGTAGTGTATGTACTGGCACAGACATTTCTATATAGAGATGTATGATTTTGTTGAACTCAGCATAACTGACAAATCTCTTGGGGAAACATCAAACAGCTTGTTCCACATACAGATGTCCCTTTGGCATCTTATTATAAAGACTTGAAAACATACTGTTTTACTGGCAATAAAGCAGCAATAATGTCTTAATAGAATCTAAAAGAATAACTAAGCACTTCAAATGCCTGAAATAAAGGGATAATTGAAGTTGCTTTGGGTTTAAGCCTCAGTAATTTCTTACTTTATAATAACTCAGGTGATTGTTTATATCTAATGAAAGGCAATAAAATAAGAGCACGTTATTGATTGAGAACTTAAATATTTACTTGTACCTATAGTGTCTCGTTGATACATATCATTGTAATGGAAGAAACAAATTATTTAAATTATATTTCATTATGCTTGGTACAAGCCAGTAACTCACTTGCAGGGAGACTTTTCTGAAACTTTGCAAAAATTTTGATGAGTATGTTGCAAAATAACCCACCCCAAATAATTTGTACTCGTAGTTTTCTTGTTAAAGTGTGATCATTGAAATTGTCAGGATTATTTATCTGAAATACTCAGAGCTCTGGAGGTAGATTTCTACTATCATATTTAAAAAAATAAAACTGATTTTTATTGTTCTGAGTATCATAGTCTTTATGGTTAGGGTCTTAAGCTTTTCTCTGTAGATGCAGACCCTTCAAGTATACTAAGGCAGGCAGTTTCTACCCTAGTTCAAGAACTGACAGATGGTGTTTAAAGCAAAGCAGTGAATGTGATATGAATAAGCAGGTTGATTTCCAACATTAAGAACCAATTTTATGCTTTTAGATGTTTTGGTAATGTAATGAGTTACAGTAGAAGCTCTAAAGGTCTGCTGGTCAAAATGTAGGTAGCATCATCTCCATCGTAACTATGCAAGTCTGCATTTAAACTTTTTATTGTAGGCATTTAATCTTATCCTGCTGCAGTATAGAGGAATGTGGGATATATTCATTATGGAGTTACTGTGGCAGGAGCTCCTTTGTTCGCGTTGCCTCTTGGAGTTTGTGCTGCTGGTAATGTGACAAAGGGTAGAGAGTTATATGTGCCCTATTATCATAGCAGCCACATCCAACACCAGCAGAAATTCTCCATCGGCCCAACTTTTATGAAAGACTTTGCTTTCCAGTTGGGGGGGGTGGAGGGGAAGGCAAGTTATTTTTCCACTTCTGCGTGAACTGCTCTCCTACCATTCCCCAAAACCTGAACAACAGAAGTGGTAACGTGCACTATTCTGCACGGAGGGTCAGTTAGGTCATGAATTGCACTTCTTTAGAGTGCCTGTTACAGTGGTAAAGAGATAATTGCTGCCTTTTTGCTAACGGTTTCTGTTTCTGATGTAGAGTAGTATATGCATGAGAAACTTGGGAAAAGAGGAACTAGCAACCCTTAATCTGTATAAACAATGACTTCAAGGTTTTTAGAGATTTTAATTTTCTTTGCTAACTTTCACAATGTAAATAAAAATCTGTGAACTGGGGCTATTTTGTGTCTTGACCATTGCAAATCACCTGGACTTTTTCACTGAGATGAATGGATGGTGGGGTGGATTGAAAACTGGATAGCAGATAGAGCTCAGAGGGTTGTGGTTAGTGGCACAGAGTCTAGTTGGAGGACTGTGACAAGTGGTGTTCCCCAGGGGTCAGTCCTGACTCCAGTCTTGTTCCACATATTCATCAATGATCTGNCTTTTTAGCCTGGAGAAGACTGAGGGGGGATCTCATCAATGCCTATAAATACTTAAAGGGAGGGTGGTGGGAGTATGGCACCAGTCTTTTTTCTGTGGTGCCCAGTGATAGGACAAGAGGTAACAGGCACAAACTTGAACATAGGAAGTTCCATCTGAACATGAGGAGGAAGTGCTTTCCTTTGAGGGTGGCAGAGCGCTGGAATGGGCTGCCCAGAGAGGTGGTGGAGCCTCTGACTCTGGAGACCTTCAAAACCTGCCTGGACGCCGTCCTGTGCAACCTGCTTTAGGTGTCCCTGCTCTGGCAGGGGAGTTGGACTAGATGATCTCTAGAGGTCCCCTCCAACCTCTGATTCTGTAATCAAGCTAAGCTGTTATGACTGATTGAGGAAGAATTTGAGAAGCTATAATACAAAAACAGTAGAAACATAGTTCAGTGTTTTACTTGTGCAATGATTCTTCACTGGAAAACTATTTCATATAATTGCCATAATATTTTCTGCCATGACAGGTGTGGAATCATTTGTCAAATGTTTGAAAAATAACAATATGAAGTTGTCTTTTGTAGTTAAATTGTATGGGTAAGATAATTGAGAAACAATTTTTTTGCTAGAAATTGCTCTTCCCTCATTTGAATGAAGAAGTATTTAGTTTTAAAATCAGCATTTCTTGGCACACTTAACTTCCATTCATTGAATCTGTTTTCTAAAAACTGAGTTCCCTTAAATTTGTTTGGTCTATTACTCTGTCCTTGATGAATCATAATTGTGATGCATCATTTTGGGTTATTTCAGAGATAAGGAATAACCCATAATACAATATTTTGAGTAGTTGGTAGAAAACAGTAGAATTGTTTTACTGAAGATAACAGGCAGCAGCTGATAACAGTTATCCTAGATGGGATTTATTGACAAAGAAAAATCTTATTAATAAGAATCAATATTTCAAGCAATAAACTATAAAAAGTAATAGCATGAAAATAAAGCAGTAGGTAAGTGATCTTAACAGGATATTTCTGCTATAAAATTAGAGTGAAGTTATATTTTAAGTTACAAACTGAGTTGGAGAAAGAAGCCTTAAATGTTCAAATTTTCTCCAGCAGGAATAATTCAGTTCTGCATTTTCTTATTTCATGGAAGTTCTTTCACTCGTCTGGTTTTCAGGAGGTGTGAGGGCATTGTGGATTAGAGCCAGAAAGGCTACATCTCAGGGTGAATCTGAAAAATAACCAATACCGGATTTGTGTGTCGGAATCCACTCTGAATGGAAAGTTAATCTGAAGAGGAGGCTTATTCAGTATATACTGCAGTTCCGTTCCTAATATGTAGACTTAACTGGCTTCTGAACAGAAAAAGTAGAATTGCTATGTAAGGACTGCAGGAAAACAGCTATAGAGCTGAAAAATACATCTATATATATTTATTCTATACAAACAATGTCACTAAAATTACATAACAGTACATGATGGTATGATATTTAAAAAAAAAAAAAAAGTGAAATTTACTGTGTACTGCAACTACAATAGCTGTCTGGCTCCAGGTGATGAATGTTATTTTTGTGTCAGTCACCCTGCCAAGCTCTGCAGGTTTTTTTTTACTGAATGGACAAAAACTGCTGCAGACCAGATTACAATCCATGAACTCCATTTGACTTGTCCCTAATGTAATGGTGATGAGAGTCAGTTTCTTGTATGCTTTCTCTAGTGTCTGTTAGTAAATAAGACTAAACCGCACTAGAGTCAGATGAATTTTTATTCATCATGTTACTCTTATTTCTCCATATCCAGGGCTGGCACTGTGAATTAATGTAAATCGTTCCTCTAGTGCGTTGTTATATTTTGATATGTTATAGTCACACCCTCTCTCTCCCCTCTTCCTTGCTGTCCCCTCGCCCCCCACAATGAAATGTTAATTTCCTATCTAAAATACATACCTGTCAGTTCTCATGGGCAGGCTGAATGCATTCTGAAGTGTGCTTGCCAATGATTTTATACCACACAAGAAACATTGCAGCCTTAGTTGAATATTAACACAAAAGTTCTTGGTTTTGAGGACTCTCTTTTCCTAAGCAAGGTGATTGATAGGCTTTCAAGGCTTGCTAACAAAGAAGTGAACTGTATGTTATTAACTTTTATCTGAGAATATTTTAAATACAGTATTTTCTACTTATTAATTTTGATGCATAAGAGAATTACCCACTGTAAAAATAACACTTTAAAAATTCTTCACAGTAAGCAGCAGCAGAGAGTTACTTTCTAAAGAAAGATCTGATTTTTTTTTAAATCAGAACCATTCATGAAGTTGTGATATCTGTCTGTCTTCCTGAGATTATTGTGTAAGAGCTATTCATGACAGTTTTTGGTGAAGAGGCCATCTACTAATATTTTTTCAAATAGTGTTTGTCCTCATTCTGTATTTGGGGAAAGCAGTTTCCTGTTTCCTGTGTTTTTAGTAAATAACATAAGGGACTTAAAATTTGTAGTTTTACCTTCATAGTAATGTTGATGTCATGGTGTTACTTTAGAGTATCTCAAAGAATGAGTAGTAGCTATTAGGATAGCTTTCAAATAACCCACAATGTTCAATTTCTAACCTGGTATGGATCCTGATACACAGATGAAGGGATGTGCAATAACGTAATAAAAAGGTAAAATGCCTTTTCTCACTCGTAACTGTGGGCTAATCTGTCACCTTCGCACCGCTGAGCTCAGCGCATCTCCACACCTGTTAGCATTGGACGGATAACCTGGCCAGAGGGTAATGCGGAGGTGGTTGTAACATAGAGTTGGAAGTTGCATAGTGGTTAGTCAAGTTAAAGCAAATGCTTTGTTTTGTCTAGACGGATAATTAAATCAGTGTGCTTTTTTTTCTGACATCAGCCATCGCTTGTATCTTTTCACTAAACTGAGCCAATGGGAATTCTTGAAGGAGAATGGGATTGATCTGAATGCCATAAAAAGAGCATTTGCCATGCTCTTTATCAACTACTTAGTGTCAATATTCAGAACAAAAAGAAGTCACAATAATGGGATTCAAGCTCCCCAAGCTTATGCATGAACAGAAAATTAGGCCATAATTCTGCTCCTAATTTCAACAGAACTTTCTGGTACAGTTCTTGTATCGATAACACCGTCTTTCAAGGAATACTCAGCCTCCCTGTGACGTCCTGTTGGCTTGTTCAGTACAGTGAATCAAAGGTTGGCCCGGAGTCTGTAAAACCTGCCTTGCACAACATGTTAAATTTAACCATTTTGCCAAAGCAAAGAATGAAAAAACCACTCTCAAGGGGAAGCTCTGGTTGATATTTGGTCTATTTCATGAACCACTGCTGTGAAGTATGCCACAGGTTCAAGATGTAGTACAAATTACATCTATCCTGTGTATTAGTATAGTCTCAAAGCCACTTTTAAACCCAAAGTTTCTTCCTATTGGAATTGCAGTGAAAGCTTCAGCTCAGTTTTCTTTCAGAGGTGTGTAAGCACATGCCTCCACGCAGTGTGCCTGCCCCAGCCACCTAATACTGCAGGGACGTTCCAGCTCGGCCTGCAGAAGCTCATGGTATTTTTTTTGGCTGGTGAGCTATCAGTGTCTACTTGCTGCCTGGCTATAGAACACATGTCTGTATGCAAAGTGATTATGTAGCGTGGGCTGACTGAGTGCTCCGAGAGTGCAGGTCACATAAATACTGTTCAGGAACAGCCATTGTAGAAAACATTTTCATTAGAAGTAAAAAAATTACCGTATTTCAGTGGTTGCTGCATCTGGCATTATTGTCATAGTTGAATAAATAGAGTTTTGACATCCCTCTTCCTGCTGTCAAGCTGAACTCCGTAATATTTACAACTATCTTACTCATTCTAAAGATAGAAAATAAGTTTTTCAGGTGGAAATGTATATATTAAGATATAGAGAATGGGGTTTTTTTTGATGTTAGTGAACAATTAAAAAGTTTTCGAAGCAGTAAATACATTGTTTTCTTTTTATTAAGAAAGTAGAAAAGAGATGAGCAATTTCATTAGACTTTCTAAGCATTAATTCATTTGGATGAACATGGCATGACTTCATTTGAATATCTGAATGTTAATTGCATTGACATTGTTATTAAAGCAATTAACTTATCAGCTATTTTTGACTATGGCTAATCAACTAAAATAAAGTAGTGTGGCATGAAACTTTATAGAGCTATATTCACAGAATAATGGTCAGATTGCTCTCTGTTAAAAAAGACAACCGGAATCTATTTATGAATATTCATTTTAATTAGTAGGTATTTGTTGAGAAGTAATTCAGCAATCTTCCGTAATAATATGTGATCTTGCCTATAAGCTGTCTGTATATATACACACAACCATATGTAGGCAGAAGGTTTTATTAGAGAAATAAATTAATGTTTTAACTATTGGTTTTGAAGAATAATTTACTATTTACCCATTAGGGAGAGTTGTTGGTCTATCTTAACACACTGAAAATCTAATTTTCTTTTAAAAAAATATTAATTATTCCTCCTAGCCAAAAAGGACTACATCATTAACCCCAAAGGAATGGTAATAAACAAAAATAGTTTAAAAGCTTTATTAAGTTCAATTAATTGGATGTAGCAGACTAATTTTGTCATGCTTTGGTAGACAGTGTATTGTAAGTAATTTTGATGATCTCCAATTGAGTTGGGCAAACAAGCCTGCACACTAAAGCAAAAATTGAATTGTCTTGATAATTACAAAAACCATTGGCCTGTTTGGTATTTGTGATAAATGGGTTAATTAGCTACTTTTTTATTACATCTAGACTTTCAATGCAGTAGAACAGTGGTAATTTATTTTGCTGTGTAAACTAGTATAGTCAAAATTCTATTGTTCTGATTTGTTCAGGATAAAAATCTTTGGAGCTACTGGATTTAACATGAGATAAGTATGGCTGTGGATGTAGTTTTCATTATTTGCAGTTTGTTTACATAATTTATGAAACTTGTTTTTATGGTAGTCATTTTTCAGTCTTTTGCCTAACAATAAAGCAAGCTTTGTCTCATTTCAAAGGGCCCATCAAAATTATCCTTAAGAGAAATTAGATACTGATACTGTAGAGTACTTTTAAATAGATAGCATATATATAGCGAAAAAGAATTTCTAGGAACCAGTATATTGGCCTGGTGGGTGAAAAGTTTTAGCTGAGCAGTATTTTTAAGAAATTATTTAAAACGATAGCTGAGTAAGCTCCTGTTTTAATTTTGTCATTGTTGTTGAGCTTGAGCTAATTTACAGAGCTTTGAAGCAGATTGCGTAATACAAAAGTAGTTATTTGGGCTCAGAAGCAGGTACTGTGTTGATTCAAAGTTTTGGTGGTGGGGTTTTTTTTGTTTGGTTTTTGTTGTTGTTGTTTGGGGGTTGCGATTTTTTTTGGCAGGCCTCCCTAGAAATTGATTTAACTTTTTTTTTTTTCCCAAAAAGGTTGTTCTATTCTCCAAGTGATCATATGCTGCTGCACCACCAAAACTACTTCCTTCGGTTCTGCTTAGAGAAAATATTTAACTCTGTTCTTGAGAAAAAAGTGTCAGACTATAAAGTATTCATAGGAGATTTTCTTCTTCCTTTTCCAATGGCAACTGGACTAGACTCTGAGGCACTTAGGAGCGTATGTGTTACATTCATTGAAAAATCTAGGAAAATGAATTCTTTTAAAGTCTAATACTTTTATTTGATTAAATCTCTAATGCTTAGCTGAGGTGATAAGTTACACTAATTTTGCCATAATGAAATGAAATTGTTTGGTTTTAATGTTTTCCTTTACAGTTTTACTGCTGTCTTCCTATTCACAATTGATGCTGTGTTTTGTCTGACTTATTGGTGTGATCCATTCCATTGTCTGTCATCTCTTTCTTCAGCAAAATCATCTTAATCATTGTTTTCTCCTTGTGGTATTTTCGTGACACTAAAATGCATTGGCATGTAACAACTTGCTTGCTTTCTGTTTCAGAGATAGAAAAACTTGAAACTGAACACTTTTCTTTTTGATAAAGTAAGGCTGTATTTATAGAACTTCACCTTTTCCTTATTTTTGTGTTTGATTTGGCTTGTGGTCGTTTGTACAAATTAACAAAGTATTTTGAGCAATCTTAGTATACAGTTCTCACTCTGACTCATAAATAATTTGAAATATAAAAATTATTTATTTGAATTATAGTTCATTAGAAGTCTAATATTTAACCATTCTGTTTATATGTCGTCTTGTATTTGCCAAAATGCTATTTTGATCAGTCATTTTGTTTAATATTTGTTTAACTGGATTGGGCCATCATGACTGTCATATGAATTATAACTTGTTAGCTTGGTGTCATTGTAATCATTGTGCACTAATGAATGGAGATCTTGGTCTTAGCAAAATGTTTTGAACGATGAGATAATTTGTGTCTTTCCTGCACCACAATTTTGACATAAAACTGAGAAGTCTTGCATGTGCAATTTTTCATTTTGGAACTTTCCTAATGCTTGCTCTATGTTTACTCTAAGATGTTGGTTTTGATGTTTTTTTCAGGTTTTTTGGCTTTTGGGGTTGGGGTTTTTGTTTTTGTTAATCTTATTTTGACAGTGTGTCATGATAATATGGCAATCTAAAAATAACAGAAAATGCAAAGCAAAAATAAAACATCAGGGGTGTTTGTTTATATTAGAGGAAATTGTAGCAATTATTTCTTTCCCAGGTTCTTTGTGTCAGTATGTGAGGTTATGTTTTCAGACATTTGTTTTGGTTCAGCATAGTTTTGCTGAATGACAGCATGTGAAACGGTGCTACACAGCAGAAGGTGAATGTACTTTCTCTAACAATTTCTGGTGTTACATATAACCTGCTGGATGGGTACCACTGTTGTATTTTCCTGCTGTATCGGGCTGAGACAGTCCTCCAGTATAAGCAGGTATTTTTATCACGGCAGAACTCCTTGAGCAAGTCAGAAAATAGTCTGCCTGTTAGATCCCCACCACAAGACTGGAGAATCGGGGAACAGAAGGGATGGTATAGCATATGTGTGCCACCTGTTCTAGAACCAACCTGCCTGTGCTTCTTGGTGCACGTCATACATTGAGGAGCAATGGACGTGTTTCTTGAAGAATAGCCTTCTTTCTTTTAAATCAGTCTGTTTCTTGCATGCATGTAAATAAGATGTTCAGTTATTTCATGTGACTGATTTTTCTTTTATTGGGAAGCAGGCTTCTGAAACCGAGGAGAAATCGCACTTCAGTTATTTCCCCTCTCTCTGTGCAGTCACATACTTTTTTTTTTTTAAGAAGTGATGTTATTTTTAGAACATTTATAGGCATTAGTATATGTTTGTTATAAAGCTCTGAGTGAAAAAAATTTAACTTTATCAAAAGGCATTACTTGTTTCAGTTTGTTATATTATGTCCAAATTAAGTTTGCATGCATGCTTATATAAACAAAAAATGTGCCTTTTATGGCAGGAGCAGAATAACATCCTTTCCCTCTTTGAATATAAAAATTCCAATGGATTTATTGGCTAATTTGTTCTGCTATCAAATATATACTGTTTTAAAAACTTCTGTATTCATCAGGAAGTAATTTGTATTTTGAATATATGGGATAAGGAGAAAATGTTGAAAGATATCCTTCAGTGTCGAATAGAAAATAGATATAAATGCAACTCTATTGAAATATGTTTATTGAATAGTATAGATAAATCTAATTCTGTATTCTAGGAAGTGAGCAAGATTGGGGCATATTTTTTTTCTAGTGCTTCTTTTCACTAGCATTCTTCTCCAAAAAATGGTAAAAACATCACTGAACTGTTTTAAAAGTTCCTGCTGTGCTCTTAATTAAATGTAGTCTTCTATATTTAGTCAGTCTTTCAGGTGTGGATCACATGGGCAAATGTTAATGAGGACTCAAATACTTTAATTTATATATACCTGAAATCTCTCCTCAGTGCACAGTAAAAGCAGAATTCTGATCTTGATCACATTTTACAATTGTGTCTAAAAACAGCAGTCCCGGCTGTTACGTAGTAATGATATTTGTTGTTTTCTGAGAAATTTTTACGTTTAGACAGAATTTATTAGCAGAACAACATCTAAACAACAAAATTAAAGACCTGAATTATTACTTACAATTTCAACAACAGAATTCCAGTACAGAGAACTCAGCTATATAGCACTGTTTGCATATAAGCTAAAAACTTATAGCGCGGTGGGTTAGATGAAAGGTCTGCGCATTTAGTATCTTTTCTACAGCAGCGGTCAACAGCAGATGCCTATGGAAGCACGTAAGAACAAGGTAAGCATATTTCATACTACTTCCAGGTATTCTTCCAAATGTCAGGCATTTGTGGCTTAGGGACTTCCTGAACGGGATGCCGTCTCTGTTTACTTAGCATCCTGATGCTAAGACTGGCAATACTAGTTATCAATCAATAATAGACGTATATTTCCATGAACAGGTTGCAGAGAGAAGTTGGTTAAATCTCCATCTGTGGAGATACTCAGAGGTCTGAACAGACTGAACTAACTTGGGAGCATGTCTAACTTCATTTGACACATTAGTTAATGTGATGTTTGCAGACTGCTCTATTGCTCCCTCCATTGTGTCTTTTTTTTTTACCATCGTCTTTGTTATCTATCTCAATTACAAGTTCTCTTTAGCAAGTACTTCGACTGACTGAAATTATAGTGACTACACAACCGAGCCTTTGAAGTCTCGGGCACTGGGGAGCTCGAACACCAATTAGAAAACTGGCAGACATTAGACAAGCTTATTTCTACTGCAAATAGTTTTACAAAAGTGAATATCAAGTTATGGGTCCTAATGCAAGTGACTCATTTGAGCCTGGCAGGTGTGGCCAAGCTGTGGGACTTTCTGCGGCTCAATGATACGAGAGGGGCAGCCTGCTCTTCCTGCTTTGCCCAGTGCATGGAAACGTATGTTGGTAAGAGCTATGTATGGTAACAGCAGCATATATGTATATGTAAAAATAGTGTGTAGAAAGGCAACACTTCCCGGCATGTAATTTTTAATGTTCACAAAAAGCTGTAAAAAGGGAAAAATGTGGTATTTTTAGTGCAGTATTTAGTGGAGCATAGCAACTAGGCAGGGAGTAATGTGTTGAGGTGTGTTTCAGAAGGAACACAATGGCAATAAACTGGGCTATTTCCTGTCTTTGGACTTACTAAAAAGAGATTTTTGAGGAAAAGATACGGCTGGAATTCCTGAACAACTCTTAATTCTTGATCTTGCATATAGTGAAATGTACACTCCACTGAGGTTACAGTTACGTAGGATTTTTTAGTTGATCTAACAACTCTCTGCTGTGAAAAGGCACAGTTATAACTGTCCCTGGCTGCCTTTCCCTCTGTTACTCTTCCTCTATGTATGCTGCTGGCTGGCCATTTCTGTCTCAGCCTTGCACTGACTCTGGGGTTTGTCAAATCCTTCATAAAACCGATTCGGGAGCAACATAGCCATTTTTTTTTTTCCATGTTAGTTTTCCTGCATAAATGAATTGAATCAGCTCACAAGAGAAGAGCTGAAGTTTTGTTAATAATGAACAAAAAATTTCACTCCTCTGCAACCTGTTCTGAATCTTATATTATTTCACTGAGTTGTACTCTTTAAGTCAGGTGAGATTAAATCTCTGTTTCTGTTCCTTGCTTGTAACTGACCTATTGAGCTTCGTCTCTCACTTTTGATCCATCCTCCTTGGAGAAGGGATTGTTTCTCAGTGGATGTTCAGTCTGGCACAGTAGAGCCTGGAAGCATTCATCTAGGGTAAATGACTGGTTTCAGCAGTGAGTGTAGTTTCGCCTTATACTTGCAGTTGACAACAAAATGAAATCAACATTCTATGTCTTTTTTTTTTTTTTTTTTAGAGAATTGTATTTTGAGATAATTAAAAAGAAATACATAACCCTCTCCCCCTTCCCCCAGAAACCTGTGTGTTCATTAAGTTTAATAGCATTTTTGAGAGTAATAGTATTTCCAGACACTCTGAATCTCTAAGAAATCTAATTACTTCTTTCTCCATTACAACTTTGGAAGGATTATACAAATATTTTATAGTCCTAACTGCACAGAGCACTTTAATCCTATTGTTTGTAGATTGTCATTCTCCTGCCTTCTTTCTGCTTGCAGTGTCCCATCAGACACTGCAGGCACATCCTGGTAATCTCAAAATCCAGGAAAGTGCTATCTGGCAATCAATGCCTGCCTGCTCCCTCTATTTACTTTCCACTCCTTGCATATTTTAAAATAAAAGAACTAGACTCACAATCTTCTCTCTAGCACAGTGCAAACCATGACTTAAAAAAAAATATATAATTGGTATCTGTCCTTCTTACTCCTGAGCTTGTCGATGCTATCTCTTCTCTTGATCCTTTGTCTGCCTTCTCATAACTCCAAAGGATTCACCTGTTTGCTTTCAGACAGACATGCTGCCCTGAAGAAAGTATTAACTGAGTAAAATAAGATTCCAATCTCTCAGCTAAAAGGGAGAAGTATACGAGCATATATCTCCAAGTAACGGAGCCTAAATGACAGCTCCTAAATTTCTGTGAGAAGTACTAAAGTCAAAGTGCCATGAATTTGCAAGAGCAGTAAGTCTCCATTTACTACTTGCTCCCAGACCTCTCAAAGAAAGGCAAGGATGTATTCACAGCGTTGGTGTTTGCAAGTTGAAAATTGGTTCTTACCATGTGTGGTGTAGGCACTGTAGACTGCTTGTACGTAACCATTTCGGTTCTGTGGCAATACCAGTGATTTCAGGACAACCCTTTTGTCAAACTTCCACAAGAATCGTAAGACAAGTTCTACTTCTCAAAATGTTCTTCACCACTATGCAATTGTTGCATTTCATTTTTAATAGAAGTCTAGAATTATGTGGGTACATAAACATTTCTGTGTATGCATTGCGTACGTAGATAATGTATATTTTAGCATAACAAAACATTGCCACTGTTTAAACAAGCGGAGAGATTCGCGATGAGGTAGATGCATAATCTTTTCTCTGAAAGATTTTTTTTTTCTTTGTACAGAAAGAGAAAATGCCATTATCCGTTAATAATGCCAGTAGATCCTGCACAGATGGCAGAACATTTTCCTCTGCTGTAAAATTCACTCCTTTTGGTTGTTACCAGTTCTACCAAATGACTCTCTTCATTGTCACCAGTGCTGCTGAACTGGTGCAGAAAATACTTTGACTGGGACTTATGTAAAGTAATAAGGAAGAAGAGTTTCTGGACAAATATGTGGCATTTCGCAAGCTTCTCTGAAAAAAACAGGGAGGTGAGGTATGTACTAGTCATATTGCTCCATTTCTCATTAACTGTTTTGTGCTTCAGGAATCAGAAGTATGTATTTGCTGTTCAGTCTCATCATTTGCTGTCAATGCAGAACTGACTTTCAAGTATTAAGTGCCTTTCTCTGTTTGAAAGGGACATTTGCTCTGTAGCACCACCTGACTACTTCTATTTATCACACGATTGGGATTAACTGAAGCCTTTTTGGCACCATCATATCTTACTATATCATTATATGTAATTTCAGCTCCTGGGGTTTTTACCTGTTCTGCTAGAGCAAATGAAGCAAATCAAATTAAGGAGATCAATCCTCATTTCCTATCAGCCTTTGAAATCTGTTGGTAGTGGACTAAACGCCACTTCAGCCATTCTAATTTGCTTCTGTATTTCTTGACTCCACTGTTCCAAAAGCAAAATGATCTGGGAGTTAACAGGACTGCACTTTTTATAGTTCCACTGTTCATCAGCTGCATTTCATAGCATGGCATGTCAAAAATTAACTTATTTCTATCTGTGCTCCTGAAAACAAGTGTTCTAGGCCCAGCGTGTGGTTCCAACTTTTTTCACTGTATGTGAACTCCAACCTCTCCCATTCCTTGACTAATAAACCAGTCTGTTTTTCCAGTTCAACAGGTTTGTTTCACAAGTACATTACCGGGTGAGAAGTATTCACAAGTAGCTTTGCTGACAGGGGAAAAGGCTGCCAGAGCAGATTTTAGAAATGGGGAGCTTTTGCCACCTGTATTGTTTGGAGATTTCTGAAGCTAACAGACTGGTTAGTTGACTTGTTACAAGGCCTTCTGATTGCCATCTGCCACACACACCTTGCATGATAATTTACCAACAACTATGAGGTCTCTGAACAGATTTACAGCTTGCATGTACTTTTTACAAGATTTCACAACAGTTGCTTTCAAGTAAGCGCCAGAAATGCTTTTATTTTATTTAATGTTTTCTTATAAGGCGTGAATCAGTCGAACACCCATAGTTAAATGTGAGATAACAGTGTGACTTGTTTTATGTTATATAAACACTGCACATTCAAACAAGAATCTTCTTCGCTGTGGAATTGATTCTTCCAAACAATGAACCCTTTTCCTGAGTCAAAGGAACTTTTGTTTGTCATAGTGTGTATGTACTTCTTTTGTCTTTGTTAGGGACTTCAGGTTAGTTGAACTCTTTTGCACTTCTCAGGTTTTATCTGTTGCGTTGGACCAAATTAAGTAGGTAAGTTTTGTTTTGTTTTGTTTTGTTTTTTTCTCCAGACAGCAAAGAGGAAGGATATGTGGCTATCACCCATAATGGGAGAAATGTTGTGAAGAGGCAGAGTTGCAGTAAATGGATACATTTCAATAAGTTAGCTAGTCTGACATCCCCTGTTGTAGCTCATACTGACCAGTGCTTTTAATGGATGGAAGAAACAGAACATATTTTTCTACTGAAATGCTTTACTTTCATGTACAGATTATTCTCTAGTGGTAACAGAATAATTAAATTCCTGTTATTCATAATTTTTTCTGATATATTAGTAAAGCATATGTATATTATCTTGAACATCCAATGAACTTTCAACCTGCCAGACAATGGAGATTTTGTTGAATTTATTTTTTTGTTTTACAAGTACCCTACTTTGGACAAAGGGTAGAAGGAAATGCTGTTACTTAAAAAAAAAGGGTTATTCTTTCATGGTTATAATTGGACTTTCAGTCCCATAAATATGTGCTAAAGAATAAATGTTGAAAGACTTGATAGAAGGACAATATTTGGGATGCATTTCTGACTATTATGTATTTTTTGAAGTATTACAAAGACGCTACGTAAAGCAATTTTTGCCTAAATGTTCCATGAGATTGTTGAAGCCCATAAATTCATGGAAACTTTTAAGTTCAGTGGAGTTGAGTTTGGTAAAATATATGGTATTTTATTTTCCCATCAGGTTAGACAACTGTTAGAGTAGTACCGTTGAATATTCTGCCTGCAATCAATGTTAAAACAAGGGATTAATGTTTGTCATTTATTCTGTCCTACTTCGCATAATTCATTATCTATCAGAAATATCATCTCTCTTTTATTTGACATTTTCAATATTTTGCTTTGTGACTAGATGTCCGTTGTGTTTGTTTTCATTGCTTATGTGGGCTACAAAAAGATGGGGAGAATTGTATAATTGACTGTGTTTAAATTACCCTATGCCACAAGGGTATGTAGTTTTATATACCATAAAGTATAGCTTGCTATCTGTCACAGAATTTCTGATGGGAAAATTAGGTTACCTCAATAAAACCATAACCTAAAATCATGCAGTGGGAATCAGATTCTTTGGTAGTTGTGAAGATGGCAGTATGAGAAGGTTCCAGGGATGTCAGTGGCTTTATATTTGAGGTACCTGGTAGTATATTGGTATCATGTACAATCTAAAGAGTTAGAATTTTTTTCTCATTTTTTCTATTTAAATGAGAACTGCTAATAATGCTGTAATGCTGCCACGCATTTTTTTCTAGTTCAGTTGCTTCAAGGACACATGTCTGACTATCAAAATCTGTCTTAACCTTTTATTAAGAAAAGAAAAATTGTTTTATAGGAGGCAAGCATCTGGCCTAGAACTTTTTACAGATAGGAAATAGTCAATATATAGGATTACTGTTTTATTTCCTTCAGTGTCTCTATTTTCTTTTAAAGCTAGTTAAACTCATCTGTTTGTTCTCCTTTTTTCCCTAGCATTTTTGCATGATCACAGAGCTTTGAAGCTGTTCCTGTCATTCTTTAATTTTTTATTTTCCAGTAGGCTGTAGGGCATAGTAGACTGGTGTGATATTAATGGGCCTAATTGAGATAAAGTTTAATGGTTTTTCTCACACACTTCATCATTAGGCCAGTGGCACATTTTATTGTCATTTATTCTCTGTGGTCGTTGTGTTAGCTGGTCCTAATTATAATTAAATCTTTCAAGGCTAGGTAGAATAACACTACTTTTTTTTTTTTTTTTATGCCCGAGTCCTTTTTTTGTTTTGTTTTGCTTTTTGTCCCCCTTTTTTTCTCAGCCGCTATAACAAGTTTAATTCCATCCTGCTTACCACCGTCTGTAACCAAATATTTCTATTTACAAACTGTTTTCATTCATCCAGTACAAGGCTAAACCAATTTGCATATAGCTCATAAAATCTGTTAATCAGCATTGACTAATGTTTAAAACATAGTTTAGGCAATCACAAGAATAAGTGTCATAAATATCTCTCATGGACAATTCTAGCCTCTTAAACCCTCTTACATTGAGGAAGGAATACTTCCTTCATTTCTGAAATGGTCAATCACGTCTGCAGTGATTGTTAAGACACAGAAATAAAAAAAAAAATCCTGATTTATCCCCATGGCACTGATTCAGATTACTTGTAGTAGTATAGCTCTACAAGTTTAGAGATGATAATACCTCCTAATGGGTAAATTTACTTTTTAAACCTGCAACTGAATGCATCTTGTGACGTCAGTCCTGTTTTTCTTGCAGTTATGTTGTCTGTGTAGTAGAACGGCTGAATAAGAAAGGTGAGGCGTCTGTTTCACAGTAACAGAATTAGTTTTCTGGTGAATATCGTAATATTAAGAAGGTGCCTCTAGAGAGCAGTTACTGAATTCATGAGAAGTCAAGGGGTTGTTAAGGTGCATACTTTTAAAGTATTACTGATGTATAGTCATTAGTAGCAGTCTTACTTTAGTTTTGTTGTATAAACGGGGCATTCATTGTGGACGGTAATGCAATTCTGTCTTTAAAGCAGATTACTAAATGTATTAAGGATTAAACTTGTCTTTGGCCCTATGCAGAAAAAAACCCAAGTCCAATGACGGATTATATATCAACATTTAATGAAAACAATAGTAAAGTCTTACCTATGCCAATACGAGGCATAGTGATTATACCTTTGAGTAGTCTTGAAGAAATAAATAAAATTACCATCTTAAGCAACTTGCAGGAGTTGCACTGAGTGTTAGTCAACTGTGTCATTTAGCTCACATTATCATTCGGACCTGCTGCAACAGCCAGACTTCGCAATGCATCAGAAAGAGTTAAAAGAACACGAAGAATACAGTCAGAAAAATGCTACTGTATTTCAACATCACAAAGTATTTTTGTGTCTTTCCTGTAGTTTACAATTTTAAGACAAGAAATTATGACAAAAATCCTTCAGTCAAATCCTTAGAGGTCATATGACCTTACACCTTTTTATCCTATAAGCACCTTTCTTGTTGCTACCCTGTGTACAAAAACTGGCTTTTAACATCTCTAAAGCAAAGCAGCTTCTGCAGGTTCTATAAAACTCAAGCACTGTTCGTTTATGTTCTGCATTTTTATTTACTGACACTTAGTTAAGCCACCCAGCTATGCTGGCCCTTGATAGATCCTTCCTCTGATGAAAATAACAGTGATAATGGCAATAATCACTTCAGGTAAGGGTTTATGCTTATAATATATTAGTGGAAGTAAGGCTATGTGTGAGTAGCATACAGATATCAATATCTTTGCCGTTCTTCAAAGTGATTCTAAGTTCGTTGTCTCCTTTCTTTCTTTCTGTTTCTGTGTTAACAGTTGGCGTAGACTTGGCAAATTATGGTGTGTGAGCAAATATGATAATCCAGCTCTTTTTCTTTTAGCTGTTTTCATGGCATCCAGATGGATTACCAAAAGTTTAATTTAGGTAATACAGCGAAAACCGGAAGTGAAGGTAATCTTGGAGAGCAGATCTCCTGAAACAGGAGCTGTCACTTCTGACAGGTAGTCATAGCTCAGATCTACACTGTCAGCAATGATTTGGTTTTCTTGAACACTTTAAAAAAATCTGCAGGTATTTCTGGGCAAAGTTGCTAGGACCCAATAACAAATTATGAATATGTTAGATGTAAAATAAATAGAAGTTAACTTTTCTGGAATCTTCAGAAGATAAACATGTCTTTTTTTTCACTTGGTTTTCCACAAATGTAGCTCTGATTTTAATTCACCACCTTGCTCTGCCAATTTTATTTGCAAATCTGACTATGGTACGTTCCATACTTTTGAAATGCAGTTGTATGCTTGGCTTGAAACTTGGTTTCAAAGAGACCCCAGTATTTATCATGGTTCATCTTTTGCAGTGCCATCTGGTGTCAAGTAAAAGAATAGTAAATTCCTTGTTTTCTAAGTATTCTAGCTGAAAAATAAAAAAAAAAAGAATGAAAAAATACAACTGAAATTCAGTATAAAACCAGCCTAAATTTTATGATTCTTAGTTGTATTTTAAAAATGGACGACATGGATTTTAAGGTAGAATCATGGAAATTTATCGTTTGTTACTTTTTTGAAGTATTCATGGTTAGTCCTATTTTATGTTACTCATTAGGAAATAATCTGGGAGATACGGTTTGTGGAAATCAGAAGGCATTTTGGATTTCGTTGGTAACTTGGCCTGCAAATAGCTTCATGGCACTATAGTAACTGGTTTCAGTTTCTACCTTCCACAAAATAAAATTTTCTACTTGAACGACTGATAACAAATTTTATCACTTTCCATCTTTACTTTAAAATATTAATGAAAAACTAAGGTATTATTTTGTCCATAAGGTTTTACTATATATGATACGAATGTCCAGCTGAATTTTTGCATGTGGAAAGACACCTTGCAACCATAGTGGATTATTTCATGTGTTCCTTTGACAGCAGATTTCTCAAAGAAAAGCATACCTGTGACAGAATTCGGATTATTCCAGAATATTTTTCTTAGATTTAGGTTAAATATGAAGATACTGTGGTGATGCATTATTAGCTGACATTGGCTAAAGTAGGCTATACCAATTGGTGGTGGTTAGCCAAATGAAGTTCAAATAAGTACGTTGTCTGGAAACTTTTCCTGTTTTGCAATGNTCATGCCAACTGGGATATGCTATATATTTATGGACTTCAGCGCTAATATCATTTGGGATTTCTACCTGCAGAGCCTCTTCCGATTTTTTTGTGGTCTCAGAGGAATTTGTTCTTTTGAAGTTAATAAAAAACTAAACCAAAATACAAAGTTTTTTGCTGACAATGGAGGTCTTGGTTTTCCTTTATTCTGAATCTAACAGATGGTATTTTAGAGGACAAAAGGACTTGCTGCCTGTGCAAAAACTTGATCTCAGTACAACTCTCAGTGGAGGTTACTGTAAAAACTTACTAAGCAGATTATTCTAATTGAACTGATTGACCCAATTCTTTGTCTTTTTCAATTTATCCTTAATGTATCCATCGAACTGTGCCTTAGAAAATGTCTAATTCTGAAATGCTAGCACTTGGAAGACATCTACCTTAATTCCTAATACTTTTAAGATTTGTGATTGGGGTAATTTGATTAACTTAAAATGGTCATTCTTTTTGATTAGTCAGAAACTTAAAAAATAGCACCAAAGAGTAGGACCATTTTCAGAGGTTAAGCACCAACATTAACTGTTTCATTTTGCTTCTCTGGGCGCAATCTAGAGTGTATCCATCAAAGTCAAACACAGATGTTTATATTCTAGCCTGAAATAGGATCAGAACCTATTCCTGCTTCATTTTTCTGACTGTCTTTACATCATTAATAGTTACTGCATACACTTCAGGTCAAGGAGCTAATGAGAGCTGCTCCTCTTATGCCATGTATCTCTCGGCTGTTAATATAAGTCACATCTGCTGCACTGCCATTATTCTTTCCACCAGCACCTGAATCCTCTCTAGAGCTATCTTAGTCTTGGTTCTGTGCAGAGTTTGGAACTGTGTGACTTGACTTGCTGTAAAGGTTTAGGTGCTTGTTCATTTTGGTCAGATTCAGAATTCATGAAAGGAAAGGTGGAAAATGCTATGCTTCTGTCAAGCTCAATGTGATGATGATCCACCTGCTAGGCTACCTAGCTAGAGTTTAGTAGGCATTGTGCTTTAAAGTCTATTGTCTAGGCTTACAAAAACATAGATACTTTGAAAAGCAGGCAGTTACAGTAACTAACTCCCATTGGAATAAATACAGGCTTGCCATGAAGCTTTAGTAGAGGAAAGAAAAAAAATTGCTGTCTGTACTTTCACTCCCTTGAAAACTCGACCCTTCCCTTTATCTATTTTTTCCCCCCTGTGTTGAGAAAATCTCTTTAAGCATTATAAGATTTGGGAATTTGGGGAATGTTACCTTTCAGCATGTATCTCACCCTTTCTGTAGTCTAAGGTTGTAGCAGAGGAAAAATATAGTAGACCCAATTATCCAACTGTAATCACATATAATTATGCATTTCATGTAATGTAATCAAGCATTTCATTTTAGCTTTTATTGTTATTTCGTGTCAACAAATTGCTTCTTTTCACTGCCTTTTGTTTGCCAACAGATGGCAGCAAAGGATTGAAAAGTAAATTTGGTTTATTTTGTTTGAACAAATAATTATCTACCAAGGAGCAATCAAATATCACTGAAGGCATGTTTTCTTCATCTCAGCAATATAAGATAAATTTTTAAAGATGCTTTTTAGTGATCAGACAACACAAGAAAAATAAAACTTGTGATTATTTTTCAAGGTTGTTTTTAAACTCATCTATCTGTTAATGTGTATGCTTCAGACTGAAATTCTTTCTAATATAATACATTAAGGAACACTGACATTCTGTCATCAGCATGCACAAGGAATGAATCATACTCTTTGCTTTTTTTCAGTAAAATCTATATTTCAGATAAGTTTATGGCACATGACGGTTTCCATGGAATTTTCTGACATGAAGGCCCAGATTCACAAATCATTCACAAGGAGCTTGGCTTCCTGCATGAAGTTCCCAGCATTATTTTCGTATCGTGCATGGATGCTTAGGAAAGAAATTTGCAGTAGCCAGTGTTTTTGAGTGTAGAGCCACAGGAATAGTTGAGAAGAAACAAAGAGAAGATATACCCTTGAAATCGTGTTTCTCTCCAGAACTTAGATGCCTACCATCTACTATAGAAGAATTTCCTTCACCACCTGCACAGCCTTTGGTGAGAAACTTAAGGCAGGACAAGTTACCAGAGCCTGAAGTTGTAGGTGACTTCCATTACTGAAAGCATTGTCACTGGTCAGCTGAGCTGTGTAACTCCTACGCTTCCTAGCTTGGTGGCGGTGCCACACTGGTGCGGTTGTATTTCCAAACAAAAGCTAGAGTTGCTGTAGAATAATGCATTGTTCTATGTGGCTGTGGAAATTTAGATTAGGACTTTTGGACAGCTAGGACATGCTGTCTCATAGCCCATGGAAGACTATGCTGTGCTTTGCTCTCAGAATGCAGAGGTAGATGGTGGTGGTTCCAGTCGGGTCTTATATGATTGCCAAGTTCAGCAATTGCCAATCTGTTTTAGGCTGGTGGAACTACTACTTAAAGCTGCTTTCTGTCTTTCTCTGATCGCTGTTTCTTTTTCCTCTTTTTTTTTTTTTCTTTTTTAATCTCTCTGTACCCTGTGTCTAACTGCCTTTCCAATCACCCTAGTCTTTTTGTGCTGCCTCTTTGCTTTCCCTCATTGCGTACTGCTGCTCTCCTGTTTCTGCTGTGTCTTTGTCACACTTCTAGTGCTACAAGGAGGCACTAGCAATATTAGAATGATGATGTAATTATGTCTTTAGTTCCCTTTCATGTCCTTACAGCTGTCAGCTCCCAAGAGCAGCAGATCTTACAAGGAACCAGCAAATCATGGTGGTGCTTACTGCCTTGTGCTCTGCCCTTCTGCAGCGTACCAGTAAAACCCGTGTTGGACCTGCTGAGGTACCAGTTAGAACAAATTCCCAGAAAGTGAAATATTTCTGGGGAAATCTGGTTGTATGACTAACCTAGTGGCCTTCTATGATGGAGTGACTACATCAGTGAACAAGGGAAGAACTATGGGTGTCGTCTATCTGGATTCCTCTAAGGCCTTTGACATGGTCCCCCACAACATCCTTCTCTCTAAATTGGAGAGAGGTGGATTTGATGGGTGGACAGTTTGGTGGATGAGGAATTGGTTGGATAGATATATCCAGAGGGTGGTGGTCAATGGCTCAATCTCCACATGGAGATTGGTGACAAGTGTGTCCCTCAGGGGTTCGTACTGGGACCAGTACTGTTCAGTATCTTCACCAGTGACACAGACAGTGGGATCAAGTGCACCCTCAGAAAGTTTGCAGATGACACCAAGCTGAGTGATGCTGTTTCCAAACCTGAGGGACAGGATGCCATCCTGAGGGACCTGGACAAGCTTGAGAAGCGGGCCTGTGTGAACCTCAAGAGGTTCAACAAGGTCAAGTGCAGGGTCCTGCACCTGGGTCGGGGCAATCTCCAATATCAATACAGGCTGTGGGATGAAGTGATTGAGAGCAGCTCTGCCACTTGGGGTACTGGTGGATGAAAAGCTGGACTTGAGCCAACAATGTGCACTCATGGCCCAGAAGGCCAACTGTAGCCTGGTCTGCATCAAAAGAAGCTTGGCCAGCAGGTTGAGGGAGTTGATTCTGCCCCTCTACTCTGCTCTGCTGAGGCCCCATCTGGAATACTGTGTCCTTCTCTGGAGCCCTCAGCACAGGAGAGACATGGACCTGTTGGAGCCAGTCCACAGGAGGCCACAAAGACGATCAGAGGGCTGCAGGACCCCTCCTATGAGGACAGGCTGAGAGAGTTGGGGTGGTTCAGCCTGCAGAAGAGAAGGCTCCAGGGAGACCTTATAGCAGCCTTTCGGTACTTAAAGGGGGCTTATAAGGATGGGGACAAACTTTTTAGCAGGGCCTGTTGTGACAGAACAAGGGGTAGTGGTTTTAAACTAAAAGATGAAAGATTTAGACTGGATATAAGGAAGAATTTTTTTACGATGCGGGTGCTGAGACACTGGCACAGGTTGCCCAGAGAGGTGGTAGATATCCCATCCCTGGAAACATGCCAGGTAAGGTTGGACAGGGCTCTGAGCAACCTGATCTAGTTGAAGATGTCCCCACTCATTGCAGGGGAGTTGGACTAGGTGACGTTTAAAGGTCCCTTCCAACCCAAACTGTTCTATGATTTAGACTCAGTTTTAAATCAGCTAGAGGCACACATATTCTAACGCCTTGGAGAATGCCCAAGCCACAATATTAAAGGCTACTACGTCACTGGCGGGGGAGAGGGAAGTAATATATTCCTGATGTGAAAAACAGGATACAAAATTACTTGTGTGACAGAATTTAGTTCTACTTTTTTCCAGGGTCCATTTCTATATATTATCTAGTAGTGTCTCGACTAACCTAACTGGCTGTGATTTAAGTACCAAAGTGTGAGTTAGACATGTGATGTCTTTGAGGAGCTGGGCCTTACAGCGATGTATTGTACGAAACAGACTGAAATACAAACATGGGTTGTATACAGTTAACATCTGTATTATAAGAAAACGTTCAAAGGTTAGCTTTACAGGTAAGGGAATGTTAGCTTTTATGTCTTCCATGTGTAGGTTGTTCTCTATTCAGTTCAATAGAGAGCTGAAAGAGTCATATATTTTTACCATTTACCTTAGTAGGCGTTTTCCAGTAGCCAGTATAATTGGCTCTAATCTGAATGTTAACATTGACATTATTATTGTGCTTGACAGAAAATGAGGACTAATGACTAAAACATTGATAAATTGAATAAATTGATGTAAGTCATATTTAATTTGCCTACTCGCTATGTACTGCAGTGAAATATTCATGTCAGCCTATTTGTACCATTATGTCTGCAAATTGCTATATTTTTTTTTGGTTATACAAAGTATCTTGCTTTGGAAAGGCACATCATCACATCTGAAAGTTTTGTTGACATCTAAGCAGGGGTATTTTGTAATACTACAATTGTTAAATATGGTACTTCAGTCTTGCTACTTTGAACATGGTTCTTTTTCAGAACCACAGAAGACATTGATTTTTTGTTCACTGTAAACAGAGCTGATAGAAGAGAAGAGGGGTGGGAACTTTCCAGTTGAGTTTGCAGAACAGTGAGTCAGTGAGAGTGGATATAATCTGTTACAGAAGATTTGTTATTGGTGTGAATGTTCATAAGAGAGAAGATTATCTTTTTTTGCTCATATAATGCAGTTCTGTCCATCAACATGTAAACTTGTAATTTCTTAGTTTGTGAGAAAGAGATGCCATAAATATACTTAGTAAAAAGTTCAGATTGTACTGTGCTAATAGATTTGCCATTACATGAAGTCATTACCTACACAGCTGCCAATAGTGCTGTCTTTGGTGGAGGGCGCCCAGAGTAACAAATATGAGGCATTATGTATATATGACATATATTTGAGAGGTCTGATTTAATAGTGAACCACTCAAAATTATAATGGTTCATCTTGGAAAGATACTTCAGCCTTCATCACTTTTGCCTGAAAATATTATGTTGAATAGTAATATTAACTTATATCTGTTATAATGAAACACCATTTTCTTGGAGATAGGAACGATAATTTAGATGAATGATCTCAAATGTTTTTAACAGTTATTATTTTTAAAAGTTACACAGAAAGAATAAAAGTTGCAGAAAAATATATAGCAAAGTAGGATGAGGGGGGAGTAACAAAGAGAAGGGAAAATAAACATGATGGCCTCTGTGTGCTGGGTGGGGGTAAGATGCATTTGAATTTCAAACATCCCCAATGGCTTTACTCAGCAAAAATGATCTGCACCTCCTTTGTGTAAGTAGTATCTCAGCAAGCCTTGGAACAAATCCTCACACCCTACTGACTTTTAATACTTAGCAGAAAATGAGTTGCTGAATAAAAGATGCGACAACTTAAAAGGGTCTTTTCATTGGGAGTCAAAATAAATGCTGCAGAGAGTTGGTGCTTTTGCTGTCAGGAGCAGGTGAATTAAGTTTCCACTCTCATCCCATCTGACGCAACTGCTTACAGCTTTTCTAACACATATCTGGGGATCTCTCTTCATGTGAAACTTAATCCATTTGTGTGGAGGACAGTTAAGAGACTAGTGTGCTGCTCATTAAGGAATGTAAAAGGAAGCCTAGGATAAGGAACACATTTTAAAACAGTACCCAGCAGAGGAAAGAGGTAGGCAGGGGATTGGAGTGTGAGTATTAAAACAGTTTTAACTGTCATTATTTTTTATTAAGCATTGAGAATTCTGAGGAGACTTTATAATAGTAAAGATTTAAATCTGTATTTCTCTATATGGTTTAGGGGCCAAGAGAGAGGATTTGTTTTAAAACACTGAAGTGAGAGAGTTGCATCATGTTTCTAAAGACATAGAAAAGACACAAAAGGGAGGCTCTGAAAGCTGGTACAGTCATTGATTCCTGCCCTATCCCCTCCTTTAAGCAATCATTAACTGAAAGCACCAGAAAGGTTCTAATATTTTTATAAAGGCAGATCTAGATTAGGGTTCAGCTGTGCTCAACTGGCAGTGTGTGCAGAGCTCACCTTATGGAAAAAATGCTAGTAAGGTGTCTAGAAAATTCCTTAGAGAAAAAGAGTTTGAGAAATCAGTAGCTCACTGAGAGTAGGTTGTAAACATTTATGACAAGTTAAAAAATTTTCCATGGCAGGTTGGCAGCCTTATGCCATTGAATTATTGCATGAAAATAATGCATTCTTTCATTTCTGTAGTAACCTGCAAACTCTCCTTTTAAATATGTTTTATTTATTACATCAAATTCTTATTTTCATAATCCTAAATTCCAGTGCTAGGAGTCTCTTGTGACAAGTATGAATGAAGCATGATCTGCAGAAGAACTAACTTTTTAATACTTTATATCTGTTGTATGTTGCCATAATGCAACAGCTCACCATATTAGTGGTACTAAATCTGGATATTAAACACAGCTTTTCATCTCTGATGTCCAGAACAGATCGGTTCTGTTTTAGATAGCGCTGACAGCACTTTTCTGGCTAATGAAAAAAACTCAAAACCACCCTCAACAAAAAAACCCTCATGCTTTGTTCAAATTAAATTTAGGAATTTAATTTATGTTAGCAGAAGGAAGCATAAACAATGGCACTTTGTCTTCTCAAAAAATATAATTCCTACAGAACTATTGTTTAACTTTCCTTTAAAACAAACAAACAAAACAAAACACAGAGTCTGAAATCTGTATGTATGTTACGAAATGCATTTAAATGTGTATGTTCTATTCAGTAGACACTGGAATCTGTGGCACCCACGCTGCATGGTTGATCTGTGAACATAACTCTAGTATGTTAAAAATGCTTTGAATTTGCATGACATCAACCCTGTCAGCACAGATTAAGTCTGCTGTATTTCACATGTGATTTCATGTCCTGGAGTCTGTGTAGCTAACCTTGAACATGGGAGGAAGGAGAATGTGCATAGAGAACCCATAGAGTCTAATGACTGTTGTTGAGGCAAATTCACATTAGTTGCTTAGAAGGACCTAGAAGACCCAATGTTTAACAGCAGAATTGGGAAGAGCCAAGTCAACAGTAGAGGCTTTCAGCCCACAACACCAAAATACTTTGTTGCATGTTTCTTAACTTTGCAGGCTCAGCCTCAAAGCCTTGCACTGCAACTTTCCCCCCCCAACCTTTGAGTTGCTGCAGGTTAGTGAACAGCTTCATTCTTTGTTCCTTTCTTCTTTTCCCTGTGTCTTCCTCTTGCAATAATTGTCTGTAAGTAACAGAGTTTGGTGCCAGATAGCAGTAATAGCAGAAACTTTCTAGGAAGTAATTAACTCAGTAGAGATTATTTTTTTTTCTTTTTTCTTCCTGAAAAGCCTGTTTCATTTTTAGATGAGAATTTACAGCTCCAGTTTTGTAGTGGGTAGCAATTCTGAAATAATGTCATAGTTTAGAGATATGTTTTAATTGACCCATGTACAGGAAAAATGAGTGTGAATTCTAGAATCTATTGTAAAGCCATAGACATACAAAGGGGAGAGAGAGAATATGGTTGCCATAGACACAATTTCATATTCTCTTCTCTGTTTACTGCATTGATAACTCCTTTATTGAAACTCAGGGGGGAAAAAAAAAAAAAAAAACAAAACAAAAAACACACCCAACTGTGGATGTTCTGAAAAGTCTGTTATCCTTGCTATCATAATGAGACTATATTCAGAGCTCTTCAAACCACTAATTACCATAAAGAGATTGTCCTGCAGAGCTCCAGTTAAGTACTTGTATATGCAAGAATACGTTCAAGATCAATATGTAATTATGATATGCATAGAAAGATTTCATAGTCAAATTTAGTAAAAACAGATGGACTTGCTGCATATGACTAGTAGAGATTTAAAGTTGGTAGGAAAAGTGTAATTTCTGTAGATACACACCAAGAATGTAAGATTCCTTATTCTTCCTTTTCAGGAAGACAGTGTGCTAATTCATCTGAAGTCAGCTGCTTTCTTCTTTTGTACAAAATACCTAAAATGTCAGTAAGAGTTGATACATATGTGCATGTGGGATAGAGAAATCCAGAGAAGCTTTTCTCATAATTTTGTGCGTTATTCTACTAGTAAAATTCTCCATCAAATCACTGGAAGATATAATCTGTTCTTATGCTATTTGGATGTCATCCCAATATCCACTAAGCCCTTGAAAATTCTGTTTGTTGGAAATAGATGTGAGATAGAGAGATTTTAAAAATATCAATGGGAAAATTTCATTTTGTCTAATATAAAGAGAAAAAAACCAGACCATTCATTTTAAACCTTTGGTAACTGGAAGCTTGCAAGGATATTACTGTTTAAGAAAAACTTGACAACCCAACATGTAGGGATTTAGTAGGTAACTCCATTAACTCTAATGGGAGTAGTTCTGCTAATCTCTGACATTGCAACTAGACTGCTGACAAGCTCAGCTGCTCTTTCAGATGAGGGAATTGTGGCAACGGAGAAGGTGATAGTCAATTGTGAAAGGTGGTGTCTGAAGAAGAGTTAGACAGGATTTTTTCATTAACATTAAAGAGCTCTTGCTATTCATTAGGCAACTTGCTCTCAAAACCACACAGGAATCGTCACTCATCATATCTTTTCATAAGAAATGTATGTATCGTATAGAATTGCATTTTATCTGTTTCTGCACAAAAGCAAAATATAGGCAGTTTGGATTTTTTGTTAAAAGAATTTATTTTATCCTAAGTTTTAAAGTGATTGACTAGAATTAAAAGGCCTTTTACTGTTACACTCAAGTTAGCATACTGTGTCCTGAGCTGCGGTGGTGACAACATTCATGTATAGGAGACTGCACTAGACCTTGACAAAAGTATAGTTTGAACTTTTCAGGGCCAGGTTCACTTTTCCCAATGCACTTGCACTATGCTATGTTTTTCTGGTGTTACACTCCACACCAGCATCACTCTGACACGTGGTAGGGTTAGTCCTTGGTTGTAGAACACTTCATTAACAAACAGAAATAGTTTCTAGTTACACAAGTAATGTTCAGGAGGGCTGAAGATGAGACACTCATCTCAACTGTGCATTTGCTCAAGACAGCAACAGAAGAAGCAGCTGGCCAGACAGAAATTTTGTGGCCCAGTTACCAACGTCCAGTCTATGGAGGACTACAGGTCTTCCGCCTTTTGTTCTGACCCCTAAAAGGCTGTT
Source organism: Burhinus bistriatus (assembly GCA_013397275.1). Taxonomy (NCBI): domain Eukaryota; kingdom Metazoa; phylum Chordata; class Aves; order Charadriiformes; family Burhinidae; genus Burhinus; species Burhinus bistriatus. The sequence goes on along the minus strand of VYXH01009053.1, from coordinate 75,102 downwards.
GTAGAATATAGGTGGTCAAAGCAGGAAACACTTAGAATACAGAAATCAAATGTGAATCCTTCAAAATAAGGACGTACAAAATTGATTGGTTTTCAGTCCCTCTTTAAACTACAGCTAAAATGCTTGCCTGATTAAAAAGGCATAATAGATGTATGATAGAAGATACCAAGTAGATAAAAGGAAGATACTGAGTAGTTATGAATTGAAGCCATCAGTCTTTGCTATCACTCTAGTAGCAGGACTCCACCATGTGCTTTGATCATCAGTACTAGCCTCGTGCTTACCCTTTCTATGTAACTTGAATAAAGAATCTGAATTAAGAAATGTCACTGGAAGAGTGCCTTGTGTGGCCAAAGGAATGGGTGCATCTTCAAGGGAACAACCAAGAGTATCCAGGTATAAAAAAGATAAAATGAAGCTAGATGTAGCCTTTTCTAATTCAGAAGCACAATGAGTGAGGGCATGCCATGTTTGCTCGGGGTTACGTGGCATCACAGATTTACACAGTTGCTGTGAGAATTACAAAACACAGAAGTGCTTCTTCTGCTCCTGCTGTTTTGAAGTTTATTTTGAAGTGCACCAAACTTTATTCCTGTCTGAAGTGTTCTTTGATAATAGCAAATGAAAAATATTATTTCTGAACTTTATCTGTCTATAACATTGTATTGCTTACAAATAACTATGACCTTTTCATTCTTTTGAAAGCATTCTTAGCTAATGAGAGGCATTTGCTGTTACCAGTCTCATCTCCTATGCAAACTAGATGGGATTTTGTTCGGTTTGTGCTTTTAAGGAATCAGTTTGTAGGAACAGACAAGAGAAATGAACCTGAGAATTAGTAATTTTTTAGAGATACATTCAGGATAGGATTTCTTCTGCAAGACCCAATTAAAATAGAAATGTTGGGGGGGTTTTTTTGCCCTCTTGCTGTCTTCCTTTTGTTCCTTCATCACATTCTTCCTTCTAAAGTAGCAGTTATAATTATAGGGGTGTATATGTAGTCAATATGGAAACTTTCACCAAAATTGAGTCCCAGAATTGGAGGGAATGCAGAACATATCACATTAAAGATCGTCGTGTGCTAATTTTACTATGCTTTCATTTTGTTCCAGATATTATTTTGGATATGTTGCTTGAAGGTTATAAAATCGTTAAATCTTTAATCTAAAATTATTATTATCTAGGAGTAGAATAATAGGAAATTATTCTATCTCAGTCAAATTTCATGAATATGTGGATTGCTATTTAATTAAAAAAATGTGGCACAGATATGTTGCAGTTTATACAGTTATACTTGTGGTGTTTAGGATAAGTAAAATATGTGCACTGTGTATGTCTTTTTATGTCGACTCTTTATGGGGCAATAACAAACCTTTATTTAGATACAGGTTACTGTCCTTCTCCATTATTCATATCTAAGCTTTTATTTTAATTTCTTCTTCCATTGTCTTTACCACTGCATTTACATGTGGAGCTGTACTGTGAGGTTCCATTTGTTTTTTAATTGACTTTATTATTGTGTAGGACTTAATCAAGTCTATTGGATGTTATCTGCAGGTGCCTACAGTAAGGGCATATTACATTGATTTTTCATTTTTCACATCAAACCAACTGCATACATATAGTTGTTGCTGTCTTTGCTATTGACAACAGGGTTATTTACAGGCACTCAAAGTGTAACACGTACCAGGGCAACTACAAACTCCATAGTACAGATTTATTAGCAAATAAGAAAATAGTAACTTGTGGCAGCTGACTATCCAAGATGAAGGATTCAGAGGGTATGAAGAGGTTGGGAAAAGCATTCAGCATCAGTGTAAGAATTCTTCAGCTGAAGGTGAATATCTGCCAAGAAACCGTGGTGATGAGTGAGGTACGATGCTGCCTCCCTATTACGAGTATTCTTACGCAAGTGAGTATTCGATTTTGTCAAACTGCAGGTCAACATATTATCCTTCATGTTGAAAATTTTATAGAACCTGTAAAAACAGTTAAATTCCAAAGATGGGGGACTTTGGAGGTAGATGGAGAAAATGTATATGCATACTAATCATAATTTAAAATTCAATAGTGCATTTTCACTGCATACACAAACAATTCTGGCAATTCATCTTAACTGTGAGGAAAGGTAAAAGAGGTAAACCTGAAAAGGCAGATGCAATGTGTAGACAACCCTAACATCAAACATAATCCTATCATCATTCACTGTATTTGTGTCCTCTGGAGCATCATGTCACAGAACCTTATACCTATATTTTCACTTCAGAAATTGCAGATTTAGTTGCCAGTTGGGCATGTGAACAGAGCTTCTGGGGGAGATGAGCTTTTACCTGCAGTCTGGAAGTGGCCAGACTTGAAATGTCTAAACTTAATATAACAAGTTTTAAGTAGCCTATTTTAAATTGTGCTTCCTAGTTGCTCTTCCCTTAGGCAGCAGTATTCTGTGCAAAATGGATTATTTTTTCTCTTGTGGTAATTGTTTGTCAAGGTTTCCAAGATAATCGTAGAAATCTTAGGTTCTCTCTGCAGTGTTATTTCTGATGCTCTGGTTTACACAGACAGGTACTATCAGTTTCAATATTTATTTCTTTTTTTTTCTCGCTGTATAGTAGAGGTTAATAAAAATCTACAGCCCAATTTTGAACCCATTTTTTTGCTGTTGGTGAGCACAGAGTGGATTGATGAGAGTCACACAACCGTTTGGGAGTGCAGTTGTGTTCTGACTGAAGAAAAGGGCTGTAATCAAGTAGGCTGTCAATAGACACTAAAGAAATGCTACAAACAATCCTGTGTCAGTTTTTCTTTCTAGATCTAGCTCTGTTCTTTTAAACTATGAATAACTTCATTTCTCTTGCTTTAAGTTCTTATCAAACTGTGGAGAGGTTTGGAATGGTTTAAAAGCCAGGTTTTACATAAAATCACCTGTTTCAATTGACTACAGTATGGAAGAAAATAATTTTGATAATATGTAAAGACCTGCTTTGCTTGATTACGAGTCCAGCAAGGGTTTTTTCTTCTTTGAGATATTTTGGATGCCAGTGAATTTCCTTAGAAGGTAGTCAGCGTTGCCTGTGAATCTATGAAAGTGACTTTCCTTTGTCTTTGAAAACACATCTCTACAGCCGGATACAGTCTGGCCCATATACTGAATTGCTGGCACGCTGTAAGTAGGTTTTGCCTTGCATCTGTTAGAGATGCACTATTTCTACCCAATCTCTTTATAGGAGTGCTGAAAAAGAAATCTGTTTCAAGCTCCATCCAGTTAGAAAGATCGATGTCGGAGAGATTTCCCTGTCATAGAGAAGCCACTACTCTGCTCACTTTATACCCTTGAACAGTGTTAAGTATTGGGTTGCATCAGTATAATGCATTACTCTTTTTGATAAAAAAGCAGTGCATTTTATTGCTTAAATGGAATTTGAGTAACACTGTTGAAATCAATAGTAGCTTCTTATCCATATAAAGATAATTGATCTTTTTGAAGCTCTTTAAATACAATGAGTATTTGATTGTGTTTCCTTCCATTGTTCAGCTTAACACATTAACATAGTAAAATTAAATGTTCCTTGTAAAATGACTGTAACATTCAGTGGTTTTCACTTTTTACAAGACTTTGTTGTGGTCTGTTTTAGCAGATTAGCTGTAAATGAAGATAAGAGCTGTTGCTTTGAAATGGGCAATATAGCGAGCACATTTCTTTGCATTATACGGAAATCAGTCCCTTCTGTGGTCTCTGGTCATCCTACAGTATGCGCTTCTCACTCCAGCATTATTGTTTTTCTTATTTTCCAACATTAGTCAGATACCTATGTTAGTCCCTCTGTGTTTATCTGCTCTGAAACTTAAAGTTTGGGACTGGAAATGCAGAGTATCTTTCATATTTCAAAAACATATATATACACCTTAATCCTGCATTGACCCAGAAATGTACAGTTCACTGCATAAGTATGTTAGAAGCATGAAGCAGAAGTAACCTGGGAGATCGGCGAGAGCACAGGTTTTCAGACTCTTTTCCCTATGATGATATGGTAAATAAACAGCTTCAGCTAGTGTGTGATGGGTGCCATCCTCTTCCCACTCATGACATTAGTTCCTGCTAGGATGTAGTGAAGTACGGAACAAGATCTGCCTCCTGACATTGCTAAGAGGCAGCTTTCCTTATATATTCTCTTTCTTTTAGTATTCAAGGTGTTCTACAGATTTTTAACTGTTAAGACTGTTAGAGACAATCCCACATGTTCTCTTGTTTTAAGGTCTGAATTTTCATTTCATTTGTATTTGTGTCTACTGAACATCGAAGTTTGGTGTTGTGTGTTAGTCAGAGCAGAGGGTAGAGATGTTTGACGTTTTCACAGCGGATCACCTCCCATAAGCAGCTGCCAATGTTAATCCATTAGCAGTTTCCCAAAAGAGTGCTATTCATTTTAATTTATTGTGATCAGTTAACTATCACCTCAAACTTTTTAGTTTGCTTTTGCTCTCCATTTACGTCAATCAAGCAGTTGGTCGTTAAACTTAAAGAAAACGTACCATAATCAGAAGTGGAGCCCTGTCAATCTGCACTGCAATGACTCTGTTATTTTGTATCGCTTTTTACGTTTGAAAAATTAGACAGTCTTTAGACTAAAAGAGTGAAAATGTTAAATATGTGTTGCAGTCTGGAATGGAAGAGGAAAGCAAGTCTTTTCTATGCCATACATGCTGAAACTTTTATCCAAAGATTTTCTATTTTTATCTAGTACTAATAAATTTTACATTACCTTTCATCCCACTGCAGGTGACAAAATTTATCACATATGCTCTGACGGAGCCTATGGCTGATGAAGTGGTCTCGTTACTGAACTGATGACAGCTGATCCCCCTTACCTTGCATGTCTTCTGTCAGGTAAGTCATACAATTACTAGCTGGCCTGTGAAAATACTGCCCTATTGCATTTCAGCACAAACATTTTGAACCAGCATAGCAGAAAATGATTTATGCATAGAAGAAGACAGAACTTCAGAACTTCCTGCAAAATATATTTGCTTTAGTGCAGAAAGTGTTAGTGAACAAGTAAATATAAAAAAAGGAGGTGAAATTATTTGTTCACTGAGTACTGTTCAAGGTCACTGGATACGGTAGCCCAGCAGAGGTGAGGTGGGCACAGCTCTCTATTCCCAAATCTGGCCAGTAGCGAGGCTGCATGTGTGTTTGCAGTAGATGTGCACCCGCCCCCCACCCCCCCCCCCCTTCCAGGCCACTCAAGACAGAGAGAAATGTTCAGACACAAATAGGATCAAAAGCCTCATCTTGTTCCCTTCCCTGGCTGATCAGGCTGAAAGTCTGTTAGTGGAATATGACTATTATATAAATACATCTATATGTATACCATGTGCATCCCTTCAGTCGCTGGCCTTAGTCTAGGCTGTGGCTGGCCCCTGGATCCTCAGTGTCCCCAGCTGCTGGCACTCGGCCGTATGAGCCCCCAGGGCCCACAGCCCTGCTCCAGTTGCTGGTACAGAGCCTACTGGTCATCAGGGAAAAATTCCTGCTCAGCTGAGCAAGCTATAAGAGAGCTCCAGGCTGACCAGGAGGAGTTCAAACGAAGCCCAACAAGCCTCATTCCTCAGGCATTACAAAGTCAGCACAAAGCCTGTGGCTAGCAATGACAGTACTGTCCTTACGGGGCTGCAAGGCTGCGCAGCGCAGTGTGTACAGGCAAGGTAAGCGGAGCAGTAGATCTCAACATTATAAAATAATGCCTCTTCTGTTGCAAGTGGAAAATTTTGCCCAAAAGCATACCGTTCAGCTCAGTAATTTTGGTTAAGCGTTCAAACATGTACTGAATTTGGCACCGTGATTTGACAACAGATTTCACTAAAAACATATGCCATGCAGTGCATTGCAAAGTTGCTCAATAAGGTAGCGTATTTGTAATAGCATGGTTTAGCAGTGTGGATTATTTGGTCTTTAGAAGTAACCAGAAATCAGCCAGTCCTATTGCAGCTCTTTTTTTAAGCTTACATTGCAAATCCAGTGTGACCTACGTAAAACAGTTTGCTGGATGATGATGATGAGCTCTGCTATAAACAGGAAAAAGCAGTGGTTCTGAGGGTTTTTATAATGTTTATCAGTAGGGAAACAGAAGTGGCAATTGCTTTTAATTGCCCAATAATTTTATTATTCAAAAGATGGAATTTACAGGAAGCAGCTGCAGTTGTAACCGAACCAGCTCTTTTAATGTGTTCCTGTTTTTTTCTGTATTATATTATCTAATGGCGATAAGCTGCCGGCTTCAATCAAATTTTCAAATACAGTAAGAGTTGGATTTATCAAGCCCTGGGATGAATACTCCAGTACTCTCACTGAAAGAGACCTTTGTGTATTTGATGGTTCTGAATTGTCTATAGAAATCCCATTCCTTAAATTAAATCCACTTTTGTTCTTTGTTCTCACAGTATGCAAGAATTTTAAGATTCATAACCTATTTCTGTTTGGTTTTTCTCCCTTTGTAGTTTTTCCACCCGTCTCTATGTTGTTATTCAGTGTGTAAGAAAATGCAGCTCCACAATGAACATGCACTCTGAATTAATTACCTGTTTTCTGTAAATACAAATAAATGACAGCAAGATCAAAATGAAAAGCAAAAAGGGGACGACTAGCTACTGTCACACTCGTAGTGTTAGCGTTCCTAATTTTAAAAGACATTTTAAAAGGTACTGTAGTTCCTGTACTGCTGAACAATGTCCATTGTCAATGACGCCACTCTTCTTGGGGCAAGGTCCCACCCCCCAGAGTTGTCCCTGAGAGTCAGACTGAACCTAAAGCAGGTGTATGGTTTCCTTTAGGCATCAAATGGTGCTTGAAGGATTGTGAACAGCTATGTAGCTAATTTGACTAACAGAATATAACTGACTCATCACAGATGACCAAAATTGTCAGTACACCACAAATTCCCCTCAGCACTTTTGAGATTGTGTTGATTGTAATTTGGCCTGCTCAACAGTGAAGAAACGAGGTGCCAGTTAATGTGCATGTTCATAATTCTTTCCCAATATGACAGCTTTTGTCCGATGTTAGGCAAATGGAAATGCTCCCTGTGTTATCAGGGGTGACTACTGGCGAGAGAAGCAGAATTTGGTAGAGCTGTCTTGTTCATTGCAGACTAAGACAAGAGTTTACTGTTCCTGCTACCATGCTTTTCAGGGAATTTTGGTAATAGTCCTGATTTGCTGGCCTTGTCTTGGTGAAAATGCTGTTTGATACAATCTTAATGCCCAGCTGGCAATAGACTATGGAAAACTGCAGTGCGGCCTGTTGCAGACCAAGCATATACTAAATGTGCAGCTTAAATATGAAAGATGGGAAAATGAATATTTTAATTTGCTTGTCCTCAGATAGTTATGTGTTTATTTAAAAATAATGGTGTTCAGAGTTTACAGACCTTAAAATCTTGTATGATGGTATTTTTATGGAATGTGAGGAGGGTAACGGTTAGTATCGTGTGCCATGTTCTTCAACCAACTTACCTACGTTCCACATGAATAGTGAATAGGAATCCAGAGAGGTATGTCTATGCTTTTTGTTAATCTGGACAAACAGTTATAAAACACTTGTAATTAAATTTCTCTTTTCATTTGAATGGCGGAATTAAACAAATATTTTCCTTTGGAGAAAAGTAACAATTTGATGTTAATTGCTTTTATCTGTTTCTCAGCGTTGTTAAATAACCTATTGTAAAAGCTACTTAATATTTCCAGGGGAATGCCATATATTGCATAACTTATTTCCTTTGCTGGTTGTTTCATTTGATGGTTAAACGGTAATTGGAATTAAAGCAATAAAGAAGCACTTGTGGGTTGGGAACCACTCAAGGGATTGAGAATCTAAAGCAGAACAATGATTTAGCATTTTTTCTTTTGTTAGGCTTTTTCTTTTCATATGTGAATTACATGCGAGTAAGAGAGATTATAGGGAGAAAAATAAAGGGAGAATGCAGAACTCATTTAGATCAAACTCCCTATGCCTAATAAGCAGACAGAAAATCTACAGACTGTCTAATCTTTACAGTTTGTTCTTAGCCTTCTTAGATGTTTTAGAATTCACAAAATTATTCTGAGAAAGGAAATTAGCCTATTAAAAATGAGAAAACACAAAACCAAAGCTTCAGCATCATACCAAGAGATTTGTGGCTTCTAGTTACTGTGGAAGGGGCAATCAATAGAAAAAGCGGGAAAGGAAAGAAAGAGCATCCACAGCAGAGATTTCCTGGAATGAAAAATGTGCTCAGATTGTTACTTTATTAAATTTTGCTACTGTAGGACATATTAAAGGACAAATCAACTCTCAAGCATCCATCCAAAACATACAAGGTATTTGCATATGAAGAAAGTCTATAAATATATGTTCATTTTCAAATACCCAGTATCAGGAGAGCTTATGGGCTATGTAAAAGCCAGTAGAGCTGATTACTTAGAAGTAATTTTATATATATTTCATTTTTTAAAAGGTGCGGCTGGGCAGTAGGCAGGAAGGTCTCATTTAGCTTGTCCTAGCTGCTGGGCTTTGAGTCAAGGAAGGTGTGTTCAGGGAAGAAACTGGTTCTTTCCTGAAAACGGCCAACCATATTCAGCTTGGAGAATTTTCCTGGAGTACAGGATAGAATTGGCAGGGAGACACAGAGTAAATTGTGTTTAGGAATCAGGCATCCTAACTGTAAGACCCCTATGAGGATCAGGGTAGTTCCACATCAAGGCTCTGGGCATCTTGGAACCTGTAGAGAGTTTCTGAGCCAGGAGATACAGAACTATGAATCAAACATTTTAGCGGAGACGTACTCAGCTGTGCATGTGACTGTCTTTAAAGGGAAGATGAAATTGTCAATGACATGTTAACCTATCTGATTGTTCAGCATGAGCTGTGAATCAGCCAGTGTCACCATTTTTTTTTTAGGTGCAAAGTGAGATTTTTCCCTACATTTCTGTCACAAATTGAGTCTGTCCTCCCTACTGAATACATGTTGGTTTGTGAAACCAAAGCAGCTATGCTGAAGAAATGTAACTACTGATTTTCTAGTTTATCATAAAAACAAAATCATTAACCATGTTTTTCACTTACGAAAAAAATGTTTCCAGATACTTAGAGGTTAATTATTTTACATAAAAAAAAAATTTAAAACATACAGGTAAAATTCAAAGCAATACATTGATTCAAAGCAGAAAAATGTAGATATTGCACTCCATAACATATTTGAAGTGTGTTCTATCTTTATGTCAGTACTCTGGAAAAAAAATAACCCTGACTTTTTTTTTGTGTGATTTTTTCTATTAACTGAATTGTGTCAATTTGACAAAGAAGTGAAATATTTCTGGTCCAGTTTTGCATCTTTCTAACCTATGAAAAATGTGACTGGTTTTCTTTGTCCACCTTTACTCTTAGTCAGTATGGATTTTAGCAGGACCTGATTATATTTCTTATTTCTGCCTGCCTTGTGCATGTTCTTGGAGGCAGATGCTTTCCTTGGGCAGTGGGTTCCTCAGACTAAGTGTTTCAAGCCCTGGAGCTATTGCCAGGGCTGAGGCTTTTTTGTTTGGGTTGGGGTTTTTTTGGTTTTTTGTTTGTTTCTTTTTTTTCCTTCAAATTTCACCTCATTCTCAGGACTGAAAACTTCTTGGATGTTTTCTTCAAGGACAACATGACATGACAACCATGAATACAGACGTAGCAAAGGAAGCTCTTCAGTACAGAGAATATGTCAGTTTGTGATGGAATGTGCTTGGAAAAATGTTCTTCACAAACTAGTTTTACTGCTTTTGTTAGCATTTTTACAGCAGTCCTTAAGTGTTTTTTAATCTGATCTTCTTACACGGTCTAACATAAGAAAAGCAGGCAGCATTCTTTCTTTATAAGCTCTGCGTTATTAAAAGGCAAAGGAAAACAATCCGTAACCTTATCCATTAAAAAAATAGAGGAAGAAGCAGCTCTAACTGACCTGTTTTGTTTCATGGGACTGGCTGAAGGAGCTGTAGACTGCACCACTCCCCAGTCTTGTCGCATCGGCCTCATTTCTGTATAGATTCATCTCAAGTTAATATTTATATAAAACCTACCTATGTATGGGGACTAGCCAGCTCTCATGATCCTCGGTGGCATTGTCACAAATCTTCCGGTGTAATCTTGCCAATGGGTCAACTTCTGTCCTAGCAAATGACTATAGTAATTCACAAAGTGTATGTAAGGATCACATTGCTGTTCAGAATATGAAGTTAGAGTTTTTGAAATGTAATAGTGTTCACAAAACACTGGGGCCCACAGTTTGATATGCAAATATGTGTCTGGTAGACTGGGATTCTATTCTTCTTCTTTGATATGGAAAGTTGCTTTTAGCTTAAGTGTTACTATTTATTTACTCAAAAAACCCCAATTTGCAAATGCCTAAGTGGATCACAGAGATGCATTTTTGCTTCAGTGAAATGGAAGGAGGCATACCTCAAACTGGGCATTACTGGCCTGCATGCAAATCTCCAGGTTATTCTTGGCATTTTTTATGTGATGACTAAGGAAAATAGATATGTTGGAGCATTTTTTCTCCTTCTTTAAAAAAATACAGGTTCAAATACTTTTAAGGATTTCAATTAAGTATATTTAGACTTAAATAGAAGTGTTGCTATTCTATTTTCCTTCTATATTCAACTTTTAATTAGATATAAAAATCGTATACATATTTAATCATGCCTTATTGTAGTAAGAGTATTTTCCAGATAATTTTTTTTGTCACCACTTCTGTCACTTTAAAGCCTGTAAGTCCATCAGGTATTGAGAATACTTAACTTGTTTTTCTGTCTTTATTGTCCTAGTAAGGTAACTAAATACTCAACAGATGTGCATTTGCACCTTAAGGTGGATATGGATACAGAGCCAGAAAGGTAAGAGCCAGGAACATAACCCTTTGTGCTTGGTTTTCACTTGCTCACGCAGTGAACTCATGTAGCTTTCATTGCCTGCTTGTACTTTTCAGTCTCACAGTTGTTATTTCATTAGCAAAAGTTTTTTTCCTTCAAAGCTTTACCATGCTCTGTGTGTTTTTTACAAATTGTTATATAGACTGCTGTACCTCTTACAAATAAATACTCAAGTCTAAAAATATAGGTTAGCAATTAAAGAATTAAAAGTGTGGTTTACAGTTTCCTTTTAAGTCTTTATCGCAGTATGTCTGAAAGCTTTTTTGTACTACAGCCAAATTCGGAATAGCGCAATCGACCATTATATGTAACAAATAAGAAATTTGAAAATGGAAAAATTCTGAATAGATTGCAATAGGTCAGACTAGTTGTACCTGGAACCATTATGCAGATAACTGCGTGGCCACGACTTCCTCATCTCAAAGCAAACAAAGACTTGGTCAGAACTTTTTTCTGAAGTATGAGGAAGGATGAGGAAAAGATTGATGAAAGTTGGTATACGAAGTTCTGTGCCCTTGGAAGTTAATAGCTTATTGTTTACCAGTATTTGTCAAAATAGTTGTAATTGGTGTTTGGAACGGTAGTTTCTCTCTCCAATAGATTAGGGCATTTTGGTCTTCAATACAGCATTAACCATACCCTCACACCCGGTAATGTGGTGCAAAAGGATCAGATCATTAGGTAGAAGCAGTAGGTGCTAGGGGCTCTACAGCAACTCTAAATGCAGTTTGGCGCAACAGCCCCGTCCTACCTGTGGTTCAAAGCTGTGACAGACCAGTTACTGATGTGGATCCTTATGCTCCTGCAGAGCCCATGAATTGGGGAGTTCGAGTTTAGCTTCCTTTGGTTGGCAGTTTGCATGCACCAAAACCACTGTGTGACCTGACCTAACACGTGAGGAGTCAGAACAATACTGCTTTCAAACTATTTATTACTATAGACACAGTCGTATCCTCGTGGATACTCTGTATAACAACGAGCATGGACAGGGGAGACTGAATTTCTATGGGACGCAACATCCTCTTTCTTTCCCAGCAAACTGTGGAAACTTCATCTAAAAGCTGCCTACTTTTGTTTGGTGAGAGGAGTCCATTTGGGTTTACGTCCTTCCTTTGGTGAGGCCAAACCTTTTTTTTTATAAATTTTTCTAAAAATTTGAAAGGTTATTGGATGTGGGTGGATTTCGAGGGGGCTATAGAAACAGTTTGGTTTGTGAAATAATTCATTCTTTTCTGCCTTGATATTTTATTTGTCTTGGTGGGATGGGACTTTTTTCTTGTTTTGACATTTTGTAAGTAATTCATTAAGAAATAATTAAAAACCTGTAAAATTGGAAGATTCCCTGCTAAAGACATAGGTATTGTGACCTAATGGAATTGAAGACCTTCATATAACTACTTACAAATGTGGTGGAAAACGAATGATGGAAATATATTTGAGCCTTTGTAACTACAACATTTAAAAGCTGGATTATATTAAAATAATCTCTATTTTGCAATAAAACTCTTGTAGTCATGCAGTTGAAATATTCTTTTATAAGCGTGGGTTTTTTTAGATATTTCTTGAGCTGCTTTATCTATTCATTTAAGGATAGCATAAGCAAGAATTTGGGCTGTTGTACCTACAGGCAGGAGCAAGCACTGGGATTCAGAATTGACCAGGCAGGAAGCAAGACAGGAGTCGTCATCTGTGTTGGAAGCAGAAATCAAGATGGGCAGTGGTTCAGACTGGAGCTAAAGCAAAGATACAACACTGAATACTGACTGTTTGGCCTCAGGCCCCCTCCATACTACAAAGCTTCCCCTGCAGGAGACCATCTGACTCGCTCTCTGAACACAACTCTATGCTGATCACTGCACATCATTAAAGGTAACAATATATATATATGACCTGTCAGCAATAAGGCACTATCTGACTACTACAGGAGAAAGTCTTTGCACTGGAAGGAGAAAGCTGTTTTAAAACGTACATGCTTAAGAAATTGTCTTACTTTGAAAGTAGGATACTCGTGTACTTCAAAAGTAGGGTAATGGCAACATCAGACATTGTTTGAGTCTAATCCTGAAGGAGAGCAAACACAAACTGTACAGGAGTTTGTGTCAGGAATCAGCACAGGTGAAAATACAAAGACCTTGGGTCACCTTGCTTTTTTTCTTTTTTTAGACACATTTGTGTGGTGATTGCATCTATTGCTAACTATGTTAATAAGAGTAGAGAACAGTGATAGGAACATGGTCTTATCCACTTAATTAGAGGAGAAAGTAAACTAGCACACCCTTTCAAAAAGTAACACATTGAAGTTTAAGCTGGTGGAAGATGTCCAGCAGCAGAGGGGGATTCTCAGTTGGTTGCAACATCTGCCCAGAGGGCGCATGTGGTGGAGGCACTAATAGAAGAGGTTCATTCTCTGGAGGAGAGAGTGGCTGAAGCAGAGCAGCTAGGACATTAGAAGTTCTTTACAGGAATGTTGTGGATGTGAAGATACCGTGTGTGAAGAATTTGTATCTCCTAATATTAAAAAATTCTCACATACTGTCAGTGAGTCGCATTCAGGTTCCTCCTGATACGGGCCTCTCCGAGACAGAGATGGCAGTTCCCTTCACGATCCCAAACATTTATTTGTCCGACTTTGGCTGGTGGCTGCCTCTTTTGCAGGGTTTTCACAAGAGCTGCATTTATCCCTCCTTTGCGTTACGAGATTGGGAGAGAGATTTGGGTACAGATTCTGAAACAGGTGATTAAACTAGCAATGTGAGAATCGGCTGAAACTGAAAAACAAGAGTAGCACCTGAAATCTAATAGTTTTGCCAGGCATGTGCTGGAAATGGAATTTTGACTTTACAGCTGAAATTGCTTTGAGATAAAAGTCTTTCAATCTTCTGTTAAGAAACTTGGTCCACCAAAATCTCACTGTCAAAGTCCTTCCCCTCCCCTACCAAAAGTGTGTGATAAATGTTTTAAGTAAAGGGTTTCAAATGACTTTTGCAAAGTCTCGTAAATGTTCCATATGTCACTTTCTCTAAAATTATAATCTATTATCTCACTCAAGTGGAATAATAATGCATTGAAAAAACTAAATTTATCCCAGGTGCCCCAGCAGGTTGATTCTTCATTATGTGTTAATCGTTAATGGCAATTTTCCATGGAGCATCTGCCAGTTCTAGTGAGCAGAGCTTCCAGAAATGATATTTTAATTTTAAGCATAGACACTAACAGAAGATAGAGATTGGGGGATTTTAATCAATACTTACTTTATGTGTGTGTGGGCATGTGTATAAACTAACTGGGCATAGATGTTATTTCAAGCAACAGTACAAAATAATTTGATTTATACCTTAATTAAAAATTAATTAATTATTCTTGTGCTGTTCTAACTTAGTGGAATGCTTTTATTTCTAAAGTACTGAGTCTTCACTACACTATGGGTAAGACAATGACAATTATCAGCTGAGATACTATGCTTGTATATAATAATATAATAACACTACACAGGATTAAGGTTTAGGGTTAGGATCAAGTTCAGTTGATGCTGAGGAATTTCACTGTGCCACTTCGCTACAACGTGATCTAAGTCTGTATTTCAGTTCTTGTTTCAAGCTAAAATAAATGATGAAAAAATAAAGTAAGATAAAAATTAAAGGTGTCTTCAGTTATTTGAGCTGTGCTATTCAGCATCATCCACACTGCAGATTTAAATGAACTTGGTTAAGGTGACTGCATGTAGGTCTTCTCTTTGTCCCATGAATTTAAATTGGCAGTTACAGTATATTTTTAAATATATAAAATGGATATTAGTAAGTTATAATTGTTTTGAGAACATAAAAATAATTGAGTTTCACTACATTTCAGAGACCTTTTGGGATCTGTCTTTGGGCTATATATAAATTGTGACCTATTCAAGTTCTTTATGCACATCTGAGTGTGTCTTTGGCTGTGTCTTAACTCCATCTCATTTAAAAAGATTTGAGTGTGCAGGGTGGTAGGAAGCAGTCATTCAGTCTGTCCTGAGCCTCGACCCGTATAGTTATGTGACCAAAATCACAGCAGGTCAAGGCGTATTCTTCATGAGTGTCTCAGTATGCCTTCTGCTTTCCTTGGGATGAAAGTTCACGCCACAGGAGTAGTATGTCTCTGAATGTTGTTTCCATGGTGAAAAAGTATACTCCAAGAATGTATTAGCAAAAAAAAAAATCTTATTTTCATTATATTATTAAAAAAAATTGCTATACCTGTATTAAACAATGGCAGATAGATTTAACATGCATATTAAAACTGTTTTTTAAATGAATTCCAGCCAATTATATAAGTGAGGATCAAAAGGAACAGTGGGTTCAGGATTGTAATTCCAGTGTTTTGCTAACTACTTTCCAAATACTTGGAAGAAAACACATTATTTTCCTGACTGTCTTCAGTCTAAATGGGCAAAGCAAATAGCGGATTGGAAATATGGATCTAAGAGAGATGGAGAGCAACATGGTATGACCAGTTGTATTGATGGGAGACATGGAGGCAGTGGTTACCGTCTACAAGTAAGGCTTAGTTGCTGATTTTTTTATTTTTTTTTCTACCTGTGAAAGTTGAGTCATTGGCTAGACAAAGGTAAGGGCACCCATAGATGAGCAGTTAAAGTGGTAGCACTGAATGGAGCTGACATCTGACAGGGGTTTGAGGAAATGTAAGTAGGAAGTTACGGGCGGTAGGGTTGCTGTATCAGTTCTTTTGTAGAATAAATTATAAGTGGAGGACAATAAAACAACTGAAAAATTAAAATACATTAAAAAATTTATAAAAATGTGATCTTTTTCTGTGTAATCTAACACAGATATAGAGAGATATATAAAGGTTCATAAAATAAAAAAAAAAATTAAAAAGTGACTTGAAGAGGCTCCTGATGAAAAGAGTGTAATGATGTTACTTGACAAAAATTCAAATTCAGTTCCTGATTGTGTCATTGAAGCTTGTTGTATTTTCCAGTACTACATTTCTTTCACATCTTTCATGTTCAGTATCAGCTTCCGCTGTGAACCTTGTTTATATTGTAGAATTGATAAGAAAGTTTTGCTGTTTAAATGACCCAAATAATCAGGAAACTGATTATATAAAACACGTTAAAGATGATGGGAAGAAAAAGCAGAATATATTATTCCTTGTCTGTAAACTTCTATGTGTTCTTTTTAATGATAAACGTGTATTTGAGTTGAATGTGTTTCAACCTGTGATAAACAAGTCGGTATTTTCTTCATACATGGCCAATTTCCCTTGAAAGTCAGAAAAGCAGTGTAGTTTTCTTTAACAAATACTTTTGTCTTGTAAAATCTTTTTTCCACATGAATGCAATCCAGACTAGTGAATTAGAGACATAGAGAAGAAAATGGGCATTCGGTTTACAGGTGGCAACAGTGCAGTTTTCACACTGTCTGAATAAAGGAAGAAAGTCTCTTCATTACAAGATAACAAATACCTTAATATTTTCAAATATTTACTCTGCTGAAACCCAACACAACATTTTGGGAAGGCATCCATGACAAAAAGATCAGTTCTGTTTTTCCTATTTGCAATATGATTAAATGCGTATGATTTTATCCTGTCAGGAAGACAGTGGCCAGTTTGCTCCTGAGTTCTCAGTGTTTGTATTTGATACGCAAATTAATCATCAGTTTTGGCTTTTCACAGTCTCGCTGAAAACAATTTGATAGATATCTAGAGCGTGTATTTATGCAAAAAAACTGATTTTCTTTCCAGTTCATGAAGTTTTGATATGTTTGTCAGGAACTGGACAAAGAAGCAGTATAACCAAAGAGAATCAACTGTGGGAATGTAGAAGTTATCAAGATGAGCTGTTCAGGATAAATCACAGAGCAATCATATCTCAGATAATGAAGCTACCTTTTAATTCCAATTTTCAAGAGCGGCTGAGAGGATTTCTAAGATAGAACCTGATTGTGGGGTGTACTCTATGCAATCAGGCTTCTGGATTCCTATTTTTGTAAGCTTTCATAGGAAATATGCTGGAAGATGTTGCAATTTGTACCTCAAGTTGGCTGTTCAGGTGAAAATATGGATTATAATGTTAGGATTAATAGGAGGGGGTATAGTCGTAAAAATTATGCATGTGGTAGTGGTGGGGAGTCTGGAGGGAATTGTTTTTCTCTTCAGTAGTCCAATTAGTTGTTTTGGAAGGGAGATTCTTAAAAGCAGTGTTACTTTTATTGGTCAATTAAACTGTTTGCTTGCTACGAAATTGCAGGATGTAATAGTAAATCTTTGCTGTCAAATCCTAGTTCAGAATTTAGTACCTCACAGGACTCAAGAGCTCTAGGAAGAGTCCTGCATATAATGTGAAACTAATGGTCTCTGATGGTTTGGTAGTTTTCTATTATTTTGCCAGTATATTTATTTATTTCTCTAAGTGAGCAATTTGAAAACACTGTAGGAAAGTGTTTTGTCCACTATTAAAACTACAAAGGTCTAATAATAAGAAGGGTATGATATGATTATGATAGTGATTGCTTGGTCTCCGAGCTTTCTTTTCAAGCGAAGTTTGAGCTTGTGACATTTTCACTTTATAAATTCAGAAATACACTGTACAGATGCAAATAGAGTAACAGCCTTAGTGAAGAACTGGACAGGTATTTAAAGAATATGTTGATTCTCTGTTGAGTAGAAGGTGTTCATATAGAGGGAAAGCTTAGGATTTCTGAGATGTCAAACAGTTGCTTATACAGTTACTCTAAAATGCTGACAAACTTCCAAGGCAGTGTTTGCATTTGTCTGGAAACTGAATTTAAAGGAAGAAAAATCAACATGGAAAAAGTTAACCCTTTGAACTCCAAATGATGCCATCACAGTTACTATGAATTTATCACTTTGCGAACTGTGTGGTGGGAAAATACAGTGCAGTGTTTCCCACAAGCTCTACGGCTGCTGTGCTCATGGAGGGGCAATCACTACAATAGTGATTGGGTATGTGCAGGGACTCCAAATGTGTTGACAAAGTTGTGACTAGTCATGTTACTTTACTTAGCTTTGCACAGTACTGAGTTACAACTTTATTATCTTAAGTTCTAAAATGCTTAATAGTATGATATTTTTACTTGCATAATCGTACCTGACTAGGAAATGTCATCAGCTCTTTTGCAGTTCTGAAGTCATTACATGTCTGTAATGCAGAATAGACCAGAGTAAACCTGGATTAATCACATGCTAAAAAAGAAGAAAAGGGATGACACTCATGTTAAAATTAAAAAAAATAATAATGTTTTGGCTACATCCTTGTGCAGAATACTTAAGTCCTGAGAAAGGAGCCTGCTGTCTTCCATTGACATCATGAACTAAAGCAATGTAGGTTCAAATTTCTTTGTGTTACAGGAGTTTTATGGATTCATAAAGTTCTTTCACAGAATAAGCAACTTAATGGAATATTACTTGAGAATGTATTTCTCAGGCTTGTGAGACGTGTAATATGTTTATGTGTTTCTCTAATGTTTCAAAGATCATTTGGGTTCTTATACAAAAGCTGTTAGACTTTTGAAGTATTTTCCCATATACTTTTTGGTATCTCAGCAGTGGTCATTTCTTGTGAAACTTCCTGTCAAAATCTGGAGATGTCAGGTGTTTGTGTAAATAATCAAACTAAGAGGAAAATTAAGGAAGAAGACTTTCTTCTGTGAAAGAAACTTTATTCCGCCAATGGTGTTTTTAGTCCAATTAATATGAGACGTGTTTTATTTTCTTTTCAATATTCTCTCTCTGTCTTTACTGATTAAGTCATTTTAGTTTCCAGACAATGTTGTGGACAGTAGTGTTTGAGTCTAGATGAGCACTCTCTTGAGTTCTTGGTTAGAAAAAGTTGATTCCTTTTGAGGACATGGTCTAAAACAGGATTAACAGGGTGGAGTCTTGTTGAAACTGCTGAATTCTTCTTCCATGAGGATTTGCAGGGAAGCTGCAATGACTGTAGAAGCAATAGCTTTTTTTTTTTTTCCCCCCTCCATTTACCAATATAGTATCTAGATACAGTTGCTAATGATTCTGTGTGTGTCGAAGACTATTTCTGTTTCGTGGGGGTTTTTTATGTTTATGTTGCTTTTTGAAAAGTATGTGATTATCATTGGCTCATTTTCAAACCCACTGTATTAATTATTTCTGTTCTCTGATTTTCAGTCAGTATTTGCAGGTTGCTGTTTGATACACTTTACTGTATGTACCTTTTTAAGTATCATATAATGTGACAATGCTAATAGGTTCTAAACAGGAATAAGTGGTAGTAATCCATTTTGAAAGATTTATAGCACAATGGAAGATAGTCTTCACTAATCATGGAGGACCACACTTCAAATAATTTTGTTCACCAGGGGTGACTATTTATTTTCAGTCTTGTAGTGGCTGGAGCTATTTATCATTTTTAAAGTGTTTCCATCATAGTATTGCTCTCCTGCTGTTGATCTGACAGACCAAATTGAAGACCCCCTGTATTTTTTGCATTTAAAGTGAATTCAATAGGAAGGGGCAGAAAGGATTCTGTAGTCTTCTGTGAAAAACTGTATGTAAGTAGACTATATCCTTATAAAAAGTAATCTCCAAAATTAAAGTGAGCCTTTAAGACCAATAAAAATATTTTTTAAAAAATGAGTTGCAGAATTTATGGAATACATCCTTGATGTACTTGAAATCACTCTTTGACATTTTTTAACTAAAAATATAAAAAATGCAACTTATCTGAATGGAGTTTGTTATATCGTATAAATCAATGCATTTTTACACATCACTAGATCGTCCTGCACTCAGTGCTCAGAGGTTTCTGAGACCAACTCTTATCAGTGCTCGTGGGAATTCAATGAAGTTCGAAATACAAAGAGTAGTTCCTAATACGGATGTATCTTTTCCAGGTTGCAAATACAATTATCCTTTCTGCATCAAGAAGGAAATTCACCAGGGTACCCTGTGCAGACAGCGAGGCACAACATTTTCAAATCAATTTAATGAAATGTGTTTGTCCCAAATTCCATGTTGTTTGTTCAACCCATCTTTGTTGGGAGACACTCCTATTGCCTTTGTTTAAGAGAAGAACCACCCCATGTAAAGATTTGTGTGTATATACACACTACACAACATTGAATTTTATTAGCAATACAGTTTTTGTATGGCAAAAACACTGATCTGGGTGGTAAGTACTATATTGAGAATACAAAATGCAACATTTACTTAACCACTTGAAGTTTTAAAAAAGAAGTCTCTCTTGTTGTAATTAGCAATTTAGTAATCTAAAATTTATACTTCATTGCTAATTGCAATAGTGTTTTCTTTCCCTGCACTGCATTTGTACACACACCAATAAGTCTACAAAAACATCAGTTTCAGGGAGTTACATGCCGCTTGTCATTTTCTGAAAAAAAACCTTCTCTGTTTAGCTCAAATACATTTTACAAATAGCTCATTATAATTTCACGAGCACTTTTCTACATTCAACTTCACTGGCCACCAATTTAATACTCGAGGTTTTTTAATTCTTTTATTATTTCTGCCAGTAAAATAAGTAATGTTACCTTTTCATAACACCATTTCTAGTATTGTCATTCTGCTGCTGAGATGTCGATGCTGATTTTCAGGGTCTGCTAGGTTAACTTATCACTGAGAAAAACAGTGTGATGCACTAGCTAACTTGTATTGTGTTCAGCGTACCTGAGACTTGGAACGGAATCAGCAAACAAAATCCCATTTTATCAAATTTCAACCCCTCATCACTATTCAATTCTGAGGAAGGTATTCCACCTGAAATGCTGCTGGTAATTGAACAGATTTTTAAAAAAGGAAGAAAAAAGTAAAAACCCATCCTCCCTGTTGCTCAGCAGAACTTTGTTCTTTGTTTTCATAATTCAACAACACGTTCAGATATTTTAAGCTTAATTACTTATCTGCCAGCTGAAAAGACTGTGCAATAGTGTTTCTTGCTATGATCTCTGAAGTCAGCATCCCCTACACTTTTCCTCCACCATCTAACATAGGAAGCTTGGAGATTCTCTTTCCCTCAACTGTTCAGACACTCTTATATTTTTTTTTTTATCCATTTTTCATTCTCCTTTCTTGCATGGTACATTGGTTCTATATAATTTCTGAGCCATTTCTATGGCACTCTATCCATTCTTTTCACCTAGTCTTAGTTTCTCTCTTAGTAATCAGATCCTTTTAAGAATATGTTACGCTTAGCTCATATTGTAAAATTTTAATAACTATTTCTAGATTCTTGCATTCATATATTAGTTGAAGCCAGTTCCACAGGGTATTGTGTGACTGGGAGGCAGAAATCGAAAACAGTCTGCTGGACAGTAATCAAACACTTTGCTTTCTTCCCTGTCTGTTCAAATAAGGAGCAAAAAGCCACATACTACGTTGTCTACTGAGCAAAATGTACAATAGTCCCAGCCTGTGAAGTGAAGCCTCACAATGGGTTGCTTTTAAAAGAGAACCCCTATACCTGTGCTACAGAATACAGAGTTTCTGCCGTTCTGCCATCAGATAGGAATTCATGACTCCTGCCAAGAATACAGTTTATTTAAATTAAAAAAAAAGAAAAGAAAAAAAAAACCTGATAAAAAGTGAAAACATCCAGAAGTCACAATGATGTTACAACTCTAAAGCAACAAAGACTTCATATATTTTATATGCTTCTGAATAAAAAGCAGTATAGATAACACAGTAAAGTTGTTTCTGAGCATAGGAGAAAAATTGCAAGCTATTTCCGATCAACATTTAAGTGCTTGAGGTATAGAGCAGTACGTTGGACAAATAGAAGGGGTTTTTTATACATCATAAATGTAAATTTAAATATAATCTACACTCGCAAGCTACCTGATGTAGTAAGTGTAGCAAGTAGGTCAGGTGGTCAGTGGAGAAAAAAAATACTGAAGTTTTATTCCTTTGAATAATTAGCTTGTTGCATTAGTTAACTGGAACATAATGGGTGATAAGTTGTAAAATAAAGTTTCTATATAATAAAATACCTTTATGACTCTCAGCTCTTTATAAAGCAGAGCCTGTGAATCCTCAGGAAAACTTCATGATGCATCTGGGGACAGAGCCCAGTGGATGCTTATGGTTTTGTCTGTCCTCACTCCGCTTCCAGGAGTGATTCGACACCCTCTGTCCATAGAGCTGCCTTTTGGGTCAGACCTCCTTTCCTTGATACTGTTTTATTTACCCATTCCTAACCACACACACACTCCTCCCATGTCTTGTAGTTGTGGTTCATTTCTAAACATTAAAAGAGCAGCACACCATGGGAGCTGACTGATCCAAAGGGAATCAGATCAGTAAACAAAGAATCCTTGAAACAGAGGAAGAACAGAAAAGGCCAAAATGAAAAATGGCTTTAGAAATTACTACCTAAACCAGAATTTGGAAGTCTGGAGAAGAGATGCCTAAGAAGGATATAGTGGCAATGATAACGTTAAGATTGGTACAAAGTAGTGATTAGTGAATTATCCTCTACATCCTCTAATCCAATAGAGGAATCCACTGTTGGCCCCACAAGACGCAGGATAATGTGCTAGATTGATCTTGGTCTCACGCAGTGTGACTCTTTTAGTGATTTGTTCATTACTTGCTCGTTCTCATCCTGTTCATTGGTCTCTGTTTAAAAGCTACAGTAACACCAATGAAAAATGTAACAATAAACAAATCATGGAGAGGTACAGGTACAATCAGGGTATTGGGTTGAGGTTTCTACATAAGGAATCTTTAAAAAAACCTCTTTGATATTATTTACAGATTTGAGAACAGATTTTCTCTGGAGATATTTCAGTGTAAAGACTCTCCAAATGGTTGTCACTCATTTCTAATGAATCTTCAGTTTTTTTATTCAGATTAGGACTCAATCTGCAACACTTGTAGTTTCTTTCTCTGAACTACTTTGCTATCTATCTGTGGCGTATTCAGAGCAAGAGCCTCTTACCCTAGCCATGCTTCCACTTCAAGCACTGGAATTTCTTCTTTTGGCTGCGACTGCATTGCACACCCACCTCAGCGTGCCAGGTAAGTGCTTGCAACTCAATAGAACTGGAATATTTATTAACAGTCTGTGGAAGGAAAATGCTTTTTTGTCTTGACAATTCCATCAGACATCTCTTTTATCCTTGCTATAGATTCAGAACTGTGAATTCCTGAGGGATCTGACTTGGTACCTCAGCTCTGCTCTTGGAACAGGGCAGAGGATATTCAAAATGTATGTGCAGATCCAGTGGTCAGGGTCTAGATCTTGGATTCATGGGATATGTGGGTAGAGAGAGAAGACTGCCGCTATGTGAACAAGACGTGTAAAACAGGAGTGAAAATTCTAATGAATAATAATTCCATTTGCTGTCTGTCGCCTGGCATTGTAAACACGGTACTGTGTGTAGATCATAGTGCTACCCTAGTGTTAGCCATGGATAGCCAAGGAAATAGTAAATCGGCTTTGTGGCATCCAAGGATAGAAGTAAATGTCTGAACTATGAAACAGTGGCACGCAGTAAGAAGCACGTCGCTTGGGGTTGCCTAGCAATAATTCATTATGGCTACTAATAGAATGATAGGTTTGCTGTGAAGAGCTTTTAAGAAAGTGAGGTGGTAGATTCAATGGTGTAGTATAACATAGGGAAATTAAGAGGAAAAATAATCTTTATCAAAAGCGACAGGACTAAGCAGAGAAAGCCTATTGCAATGGGATACTGTTAAGATAATATGATCACAAGTTCAGCGTAGGAATTTGCCTCCGGGCAATTACTGTTTGGTCTAGTTGCATAAGAATAACTAGCTTTAACCCTAGAACTGAACCCAACTTAAAATGAAAAGTAAAAATGCTTCATTATTTATATTAGCTTAAAGTAAAGGGTTTTGAATGGAGTAGTTTTCATCTGTTTATCCAGCTTAAGTGCCCTGTTTACACACATAAGAGAAATTAGTAATGTATGAACAATTGCTAATTAAGTGTATCTTGTATATTACCTGAAGTTTGAATAAAGGCTGCGTGTACACATGCTCTTACAGAGAGTAAAATCTATGTATAAGCTCGCCGAGGTCCCGTTCCATCATTTTGTTACAACTTTGTGTTCAACTACATTTATTCTCTGCTTTTTGCAATGTGGACCACTTACTGTTTTAAACTGATTTTATTAAATATCAGCTGTTTTTCTTTCCTGAAGTGATACTGATACAGATACGGTGCTTTGGTATCCTTTGGAATAAAGTGTGTTTTACAAACACGAAATGCTAAATGAAGTCCACTGGTAAGTTAATGGTGACCATTAAGTTAGACCATAGTAATGAGCCACATGGGAGTCTTTTATGTTTGCCTCTCTTAAATTTTTGATTTGTGTTTTTATTTTGTGTGTCAGAGGCAGTCTGAGAACAGGCCTCTGCTATGAGAGTACTCTGGAACCATAGTGGTGGTTGCCACTCTAGAAGTAACAAAAACACATACAAAGTTACAGGCTTCTTGCTCAATTAATTATTGCTCCTCCAGTGTGTGGGTTTTTGTGGTTTTTGTTTGGTTTTTGTTTTTTTTTTCATAGGCAAAGGTCACGGCAGGATTTTCATTTAATACTGAGAATGGTTTAGCAGAGAAATCATAAATAAATGAGTGGACTAAAGATCCTAAAGTGCTTCAAGAGGTATTAAAAGAGTTTTGAGGGTCTCTGCTACATCCTGTAGTTGTTTTATAATTTTTCCAATCTTTCTGTTTCTCTTATTCAGTGTATGAGCTCACTAATATAACTGCTTATGTATTTCATAATTTTTCAGAGGATTTTAAGTCCCCTAATAGTCTACAGTATAAATTATCAGTATAATAGTATATTAAAATTTCCCTCAAATATCTTGATATGTGAATATATTATATTTTTATATACATTGTGTGTATTAAAATTCATATTTTTTTTTAATAATGGACCATGTATGTAATGCTACCATCTACTGGAGTGCTGGAATTTATGGGTGGATGTAGACTCTGGTATTTGAAATTTCTATGAACTCTTAAGAGTTTCCAAAAAAGTGTAACTTGTAATCTTTCTGTGTTATCAGCACAGTTAGGTAGTGCTGTCATTTTAAACTGTGCTTTCAGAGAAAACCTTTGTTTGCTGAAGCAAAAATAATATTTCGTGGATTTTTGGACTGTCCTCAGGGAAAGCTAGATCATATGGCTATTCAGCTTAGCTTTAGTTTACACAATATTGTGTAAACGTAGATCCACAAATAGTCATATCCAGCTATTTGCATGTTCCCCTTCATCTGCAACTAAATGTCTTGATCAGAACATCTTAAATTGCTACCTATCTGTTTCAGTTTGCTGGAAGGGAGTGGTGATAGTCTTTGCTGTTTAAGATGGATGGTTCACTTGTAGTTCACAGGAAGAGAAAAAATTTCCAATCATTCTGCACCACTGGAGTCTGGCATGAGCTGCTGAGAAAAAAGAGGATAAATGCTATCAGAAAAAAGGCAGATGTGAGGGTGCTTTCCAATGTAGAAACTTACTTTTACTGAAACAGGTGGCTAAAATGGACAAAACGCCAACCTAAAAGTGATACAAGTTAGAGAGTTTACCTTGTTTTAAATAACCATTATGAATAATTTAGAACAACTGACAAATATTTTTTTCCAAACCCCTTATATTTTGAAGTCATTTAGTCATAGCAGTCTCCAGGCATGTAATAGCTTGTTTGCTGCTCATTATGTTTTTTTTCACTGTTTGGAGAAGTGCTGTTTTGTGATCATATGTTAAGTAGTGCCATGAAATTATTTTGGGTTGGTGGTTGCCATAAATATAAAAATAAAAACTTCAATTCCAGGGCAGCACAGCTTTTCCCATCTTGCATCCTTCTTGTGGAGAAAGCTCTGAGGATTTGGGCAAGTGGTTTGGGAAAAAAAATGCAGGCTTTATGTGAAATGTTAGAGCAGGCTTTAATCTGAACTTTCTGGCTCTAGCAGTGATTTTCTAAGTGACGTGGAAAGCTGTATCTGTTTTCTGTGACTGAAGATGTTTGCTGCAGAAGAGGAGGAAGGGAGCAATAATTTTTACTCTTTTATTAAGTGCTTACTACTCTGCTCCTGATAAGATGTTATTATGAGTATTATTGTATAATTCACCAGTTCAGTCTAAGGGTTAAATCTTGATCAAAATGGACTGTATCAATATGCATGCAGGAAAACCATTTTATTTACTTGAAATATATAACTAGAAGCTTCAGGGTTGCCACTTCCTTTGTTGTTATGGGACAGTGCTTTTAAAATTATTTTCCTCCTCCTTCCCTTCAGCTACCTGTAGTTGCACTTCTGCATCCTGACTCACAATGAAATATTTTACACAGCGTACCGTGTCTCAACCAAAAGAGGAAAGGCTTAGATCTGGGGTTAGTGGCTTCCCAAATAGTACTGATAGGTGTGTCTGTCTGGGAGAGACACAATCAGACTAACTAAATCTGATTTTGCTATTTCTTTCCAGTTTTCACTGTTCTAGTGAATGTAGTGTTTGTTGCTTCTTGTATGTCTAAGTCTTCTACCACATGCTGTTGCTAAGAAACAGTGCTATTCGAAGTGATCCAAATGAAAGAACAAATTCCTATTAAATTCACTATCAAAAAAGAGAGGTTATCTGCATGATATCAAGATTTTTGTTTCATGAAATACACCAATCAGATAGTTAACTTTCAATGTATATGTTCTTGATATAACATTACACAAAGTCTATAATGTTGAGTGTTTGGAAGAAGACCCCAGCTCAATGCGTTTGCTTGATCCCTCCAGCTGAAAAGCTAATGGTACTCTTTAAAGAGCTTATAGCTCTCTGCAGAGGAAACAAAGCCTTGTTAAGTGAGTTACAGAACAGTAGAATTCTATGAATAACTGATTCTTTTGGTTCCTCAGCTAAAGCAAAATGAAAGAAAAGAGGAATGGTCCGGTATCACCTGAACCTTGAAAAAGGTGGAGAAGGTGACATTTAAAAAAGGAAAAATATTTTGGTTCGAGTTTAATGTTTTGAATTTTATTTTTTTTTTTAAAATAAAAGAAAAACTTCATGTGAACACAAAATGTCACAAAAATAAATCAGCACATCATGAAAATATAGGAAATACATTTTTCTGGGTAAATGTCCTTGACAGATTTGTCATTAATTAGCAAAGAAAAATATTGTTTAGCATGAAAAGAATTTCTGATTAAATAAATTCTACCCTGAAGTGTCTTCTGAATAAGGGAGAAGGCCCAGTTCTTAGAGATCTTCTAAATCCTCACCCTCAGATCCTTAGATCGTGGCTTAGTGCATGGATAGCAGCAATGCTTTTGGAGCCAAAAACGATCTTAGTGATTTATCCAGAGAACTCGATGACAGTATTCCACAGTATTTTGCAAGGCATAGGTAATAAATTACAGTATTCATATATTAATGAAATTTTGTAGCATTGCTATAAAGTATTTTTGAAAGCTTTTTTTCTTTAATTTCTGTTTGTTTGACTTGGAGTGAGCCTGAACTGTCTGTAGTGAAACAGAATAGAGTACGTACAGATGAAACTAATTAAATACTATCTGTCACTCTTCATTTTGAAGCTATGATTTTTTTTTAGCTTGCTATCTCAACTTTGATTATTAAAATAGGTATGGTAGTTCTCACCCCACGTTACCTGTGAGTGTTTGTCCTCTTTACTAATTAGGTGTCAGGATGTCAGTGATTAATGTAAAATCATGAATAAATTACAAATAAAAGCCATACATATGTGCAGAGCCATTTAGCTAATTAAAATGCTACACAGCACAAAGTACACTAGTGATAACCACTTCTGACCTTTGAGTTGGAGCTACATTTGCCTGGAATTTCACTGATTGATTAAGTAGATGATAATAGTCAAGTCAGAGTCACAGCTGTAAAACTCATTTGTCACAAGAACGCAAAAGACAATCTCCATCTGTCATTATTGAAGAGAGTTCAACAGATTTGATCTGCTTTTCAGTCCTGTACATATTTGTCATTCAGGATTTACATAATAGGAGAAAATATGATTAAGACTGTAGTCCCCAATAGTGATTAAGACTTAATTATGACAAAAACAAACAGGTTAAAAATAGAGAGAGGTCTGTGAAAATCATGCATTCTTGCTTAAATACGCCTACCTAGTTTTTTTTTTTTTTTGGGGGTGGGGGAGGAGGCTACAGACATCAAATTAAATGTGATGAGAGATGGACAGAATGTAATTGTAATCATTCCTGGTATACCTGAAGTAGAAGGAAAAGTAACTTACAAAAGAAACTATAACTTAGGTAGACGCATCTCTGGGCTTTCTTAATGTCCTGCAGGGTTTTTGACCTGTGTCCAAGTGCAGTGGCAATGGCTGAAGCCTGGACAAATTGGTGATTAATAACTGTGGGTCATACAATCCAGTCAGAGGTGCATATTCCTATGCTACTTCTGCTGGGTAGTATCAATGTCTTCTTGTCTACTTAGCTGTTCTGTAACTTTAGGAAGCACAGATGTCATGTCATAGAGGCCTTTTTTTGCGCGCTTTTTCCCTGGACTGGTGACTGTTGTTTCCACTTCGTCTCATCTGTTCTTTATCAGAGCCATTATGATTTTTTTCATCTTGTGAGTTGTGTTTTGGGTATTTTAAAAAAGGGGGAGATTTTGCTCAGAGGCCAACCTAAAGCATTTTGATGTTTCTGTTTCTTTTGAATGAGGAATTAAAAAAAGAAGCAGCTAACAACAAAAACAATCCTGTCCCCCAAACTCAGGAAATAAAATATAATACTTCCAAACAACACGTACTCTCTCCATAGCCCAGCTGCTCTGTAAAATTGGTTTTTGCGTGTTTCAGTTTCCCTGTTTCTACACAAATATCAATTTCCTGAGCAGATGCAGGGCTCTCAGGATCTGTGCCTTATGGCTGCTCTACCATCCAGACTGCCTAAGCGCTACAGGACCTGGGAACCCAGCCCAGAACTTCCAGGCTTCCAGCTCTGCAGCAGGGAAGCCCCAAGAGTCCCTGGCTTCAACCCGTAGTTTCAAGGTTTACAGCTTTTGTAATGCCAACAGAGAAATGGATGGAGCAATGGCTCCCCAGGCTCTTGGCCTCCTGGTTCCAGAACGGGGAACTTGGGGAACCACAGCTAGTTCAAGGGAGTGCAGCACAGGAGCATCTCAGATGGGTATAGCTGTGAGATACCCATCAACCCTCCCAAGACTGCTCTGATCATGCATCGCTAGTGAAAACCTTGGTATCAGGTGAGAGTACTGAACATTTCTTTCCTGAGTTCAGTTCCACGCTAGATGCCTAGCAGCTTCTGCAGGTCTGTCCTTCAGTGGTTTACATTTAGTCTCATGACAGGGGTGCTATGTAACAGACTGGTCGCGTAAATCCAGGTCCCTTTATCATCTTGACCGGTCCTGTATCTGGTGGGTGCTACAACTCACTTGCAACCCAAAAATGGGGCATTGAGGAGGTAGGGGAAGCTATGTATACTCTGATACAGGTTCAGTTAGGAGTCTGCATCTAAACTTCCCAGTATAATTTTATAGAGATGCTCTTCATCAGATTCATGTGGGATCAGTGTCTCCTTAAGATACAATCTGTTGGAGAATCGTGGGGTTTTTTGTTAAAACACAGAGCTCTTGGCAACACAAAAATCTTCCCAGTTACCAGATCCAGGATTTTCCAAACATCTGGTCATTCAGCAGAGCTATATAGAGAAGTGAAATAAGTAATAGAAAGAAATTGAAATAAATTTTCATTACAGATCTGTCTGAAACTTTAAAGTCCAAGATTAATGGATTTAATTAGCTGAGGACACTTTCATTTTCCTATAACTCAAATGTGTCAATTTACAACATGCAGGCCATCATTTGAAGTGTGTCATCGTTATTTTACAGTCTTTAAACTGGACATATATTCTGGATTTTGTGATACTCTGTAAAATCTGACAGATTGTGACTGGGTGCTTTATTTTCATACCTGTAAATAAACAAAGAATTGTTATACAGATTTCCAATAAGTCTATTTTATGTTGAGTCATGAAAAAGCTCAGAAAACCATTTTTAGAACAGGCTGTGGCTATGCATTATTGTGCTTTCAGTTAAGGTAATGGGAATTCAATAGAGTCCTATCTGAAAGGATATATCCTACCAGTGGTGTAAGTGCAATAAGGTTCAATTTGATAGGCTTTAATTACTGTAGTGCTCATCTGGTGCAAAATTTTTTTTTATTTTTATTGTGAACTGTGTAGTACAGATCTAGTACATACGCACAAACCTAGACCTCTTTCCTCTTTTGGATTTTTAAATAGTGCTACAGCACAGAAGGTGCATCCAACAGCGTGGAGTGTGGAAAAAGACACGCGACGTTACCAGCAACTTTGAGTTCAGGTCATGCCTGCTTTGGGTCATTTACTTTCTTCCTGCAGGATTATGTCACAAGCTCTTTCCCTGAAGAGGACAGGCCTTGCACCAGATTTCAGTATTGATGTGAATCTGAAAATGCATGAAATAAATGAAGACATCAGCCAGGGGCCAATTACATTGCACACTATCAAATGATACTAAGAAGACATGAGCCTTCCCTTTCAGAAATGATACTAAGAATCACACTTGTGAGAATATTTGATTTGCTTTATAAAAGGCTGTTCAGAAAAAGAAAAAGACAAGATAAATTGCTAGTTTTATATACCTGTATAGACAAATGAAAGCAATAGATTCTAGGGTGCTGGAATATTGTCCTTGCTCTTTGGCTTCTGTCCACATATATTCTTTGAGATCTTGTTTATGCTGGGGATTTGCTTCCGTTTCAGTCAAGGACAAACTGCTGTCAGACTAGCTAATCTGTCGTAAATGCCAGCACGTGTAGGGTGTCCCATTACCATAGTCTGTCCTCTAATTTACTGTGGTTTCAGGGAGGAGATACTTGTGCCAGTACAAGTAGCAAACTTCATTCCCTACACTAAGATTGGGGTCAGTGTGAGGTTCTGAGCTGAGTGAAAATCCTGCTGCTTACGGCTGTTCATCACTGCTCTGTCTCTGCTCTGCTCTGGAAATGAGTCCTCTCTCTCTCTCCTCCCGTTCAGCTCTGCCGGTGTAGCAGCATGTGGCATGTGTGGCTGTTCTCTAGCTGGGACATACACAGCTGTGTGGGTAAATTTGCAGGAGTGGCAATTCTACCATGGGAGGGGAGTGAGGGCAATGAGACGCTTGGGGTGGCTAGTAGGCTCAGCTGCAAGCAGGACTGTTTACCTAACCCTGCCCAAAGCCGTGTTGTACAAATAACCCCCTAGCTGATTGTTGCTAGCTATGGAGCCTAGCAATGTTCTTGCTAATATAGGCTTTTTAGAGGCAGCAAAGAAACCTGTTGCTAGTGCCTGCATCGGTATTTTAAAGGAGTCAGAATGAACCATGGTGAGCAAATAATCTTACCATAATCTGAAATGCTTCTCGGATGATATCACTTCTTGTCTGTTTGCAGAGCAGAATGCCAAGCTTCTGAAATGGATGCTTTCATCATCTTTATTAAGGAGTAACATATTCAAAGTGATGTGCTTTTGCAGGGGCTTCCTATAGAAGAATTCATTTTGCCTTGTTCATTCTTTTTGGTGTTAATCTGATTCTATCCTCATTGCCAAAAAGCATGAATAGCAGCTTGAAGTGCTGGAACCAATGAACAGATAACTTTGAGGAGGTATAAAATGTTTTAATTCTCCTGGTTCAGATATATAAACCAAGCTTCCCTGGGGAGGTGTTTTTCCTTGTTAACTCTTTTATAAAAGAACTGAAGCTACAGGTGTTCAGCTTTAATAAGGCACTAGTGAACAATTATATAAGACACTAAAAATAAAGCTAGAGTCTTTGCATGAAGGAAATGAACACGGAGTGAAAAAATATTTAACAGCAAAACTGCTCAATCAAATAAGGGAGAAGATTTTTCAGAAGTAAAATTGTTGGATAAAATCTTCAGTACATATAGAAAGGACGTTGTTGAAAGAAGGAAGGAAGGACTATATATTTTTATGTGCAAGATATGAAAAGACACCGATAATATATAAAGGAAGAACTGGTGCTAACACTACTGATAAAATCGTTTTGTGCTTGGATTAAAATGTTCTTTAAAATATTGCTTTAAAATAGTGCAGAGCCAGCTTTCCGCTAACAGTGAATGTTGTATTCCCTTGATTTATGAAATCTCATTTCAATTGCAAACCACTGGCTGTTCTGTGTTTGTGCCTGAGCACTGTATAATTCTGCAGAGAGCTCAACTAGCGGCATTGCTAAGAGAAAGAGGAAATTAGATGTGCTAACCCTGAAGAATCAGTGACATTCAAATAACAGTTTTGCTCTTGTATTTCTCATTTGTTAGAAGGCAGTTCCTAATAAAAATTCTAGCATGTCTTAGCCTTGGAAACAATGATCTGTTTTATTAACCTCAACAGAACAAATTTAGGACAGAGGTTCTGGCACTTTCTTAATTATAAGAAGGTATCTGGTGAACTGCTTGGCTTCCGTTTGTCTACATCTGAACTTAGCTTTTCACTCTTCGTAGCTGCATCAGACTCCCTCTCAACTTCAACTTTAATGAGAAATGGTAAATTGGACCAATGCTCATCTCTCATTTGAAATTCCTTTTAGAATTTGTTTTGTAGTGATGTGAAGTTGAGACAGAGGGAGGTGGGAACTTCAAAAGAGTTTACTGTCATAGGGGTGCAAGTCCTTCTACCTTTGGTGTGACTTGTGCTCGTAAGCCACTAAATATGTTTGTGAAGTCATCTGTAAATAGCATACCTCAGTAGTTTATTCATGGGAATGTAGTTAGGTAATGAAGTGTTTGAAGTGGCTTATCACTTAGCTATTTGATGCCCTCAGGGAAAGTTAAAGACTGTATGACAGAGGTATGAGTTGAGCAAGAAGACTGAAACACTTCAACGTATGTACGTGACTTTGAAAACGCCAGAATGAGTCATTGTAACGAGTCAGTGCACATCACTGTCCAGAGTCGCGAATACAGTCTGCAGCTGTGGGAATACCTCTGCAGGGCTGCTAACAAAAGGGCTTTGTGGTCATTTAAGAATAGAAGGCATTGCAGTTTAAGATGAGTGAACAAGTGCAACATTTGCTATGTTTCTTAGTCATTCCCTAGCAAAATAGAGAAGAAATGGTTGGTCTTTGTAGATCCGTGAGAACTACTGATATTGGACTTAATATTTGTCTGTTCTTACAATAGACGCAAGACATTGTCTGAACATTACAGTTATTAATTGGAGTAAATCGTAGTAAATTTTGATAGTTTACTTCTGTTTAAGTTAGCCCTGCCATGTGTTTCAATGCAGGCATACATTTATATCCCTCTACCTATATTAATGTACATATAAGTAGACGCATATACAGAATATGTGTATGAGTTTATACACACACACAGAAGTTTCTCTTTCTGATGTTGCAGGAGATGCAGCTACCTCTTGTTAATACTAAAGCTGCATGGTAATAAAGTTTTTTTCTCTTTTTTAAAAAATCTTTAAGACTGGAATTGGGCCACTTTTTTTACATAAGTCTCTTTTAGAGACAGTCAAACTTCTAAATATTTGGTGGCTGTATTTGTCTCTTTTTGATAAGGTAGGAATAACATTGTTTTCCTTGAAAGTTGGTTGTGTTTTTTGCTCTTGCTGGCTAATGTCTTAACTTGGCAAGCTACAGTTTCCTGTAAATTCATTAAAAGCTTGGATATCTTCTACAGTTATTAATAGCTTGATATTACTACCTGTAAATCATAGCCAAACTGAGAAAATTCAGGCAGCTTGAAATAGGTGTGAAAACCTAGAGGTAGTGTTAGGTACACAGGTATTTTTAAAAGGTAATTTAGGTTTGAATGAACATCTAGAATAATTGCATTACACTGGGAACAGAAAAGCAATCTGCTAACTGTTACTGATGTCATGATCTCTTCCTCTTTTGTAAAACCTGGAATTATCTGGAATTCAGTTTTATGTTCTATGGGTTTTGTTTGTTTCTCCATTAATGTAAAATCTCAACTGTTTTCTGTTGCATGGGAGAAGGGTTTTAAACCCATGCTTCCCCATTGAGAAACTGAAATTGTAATTGTGTTTGGCCAATTTTTATACCTGAGTGTGTTTGTCCATGGGATGTTAATGCTCTAATATATATTCCTTTCAGGTTTTCCTTTCAGTTTTTCATTAGGTTTGTATCTATTAAATTATTTATACTACAAAGTTTGTGTTAAGTATATGCAATTTGTGGTGTGACTATAGTAACAATTCTGACAGATCCGTAAATTTGGGGATTTCTTACTTCTGTATCTCTGCTTATTGCAATTAGACCTTTCTGTAGCTAATGAAACATATGTGATTTGTTTGTTTATGCCCGAGGACTGAATTTGTTGCTGAATAATGCAAAAACATATGCAAGGACAAGTATAGTAAATGGAATTAGGAATGTGTGCACAGAGGATGTAAAGAGATGTTAAAGCTTTGGCTCTAGCTCTCCCTGCTCAGTGCAGGTGGAAGCATATTTATGTTAATACTTGTGTGAGTGGAAATTCACCAGAGGCTGCACAAGAATGGCTAATGTTATTTGACAAAAAATTAGTAACTCATACAGATTTTTACTTTAAATGGAATTAAAAGCAGTAATCCGAATGGCTCAGATGTGGATGGGCTATTTGGCAAGACATGAACATTTGCTTTCCTGCCCTGTGCTCTGCTGGCAGATTCTGAGCGGAGTAGAAGAGCAGAGTATACAGCTTTCTAGAAAAGACAGCAAATGAACATTCCCATTTCACTTTCAAGTATGTTAATACTTGAAACCAGGCCTACAGCATAAATATTTTGCTAAAATCTGTTTTGTGAGGTTTCAAGTCACCTTCTTGTTTAGGAAGATGCTAAGATAATTCTACCCAGGGTCAACAATTTGAGTTTCTTTCCCTGACACATCTAATCGTTACTAGTCCACGCTTAGTAGTAGTAATCTTGTTCTTTAAAACCTGATATTTTTCAAGCACTTACAGATAACATGAAGAGAAGTCTAGTTTATTTAATTACAAGGTATCAAAATGCTGCACACTTATGTTTGTAGATTAGATTTTCTCCCAGAAATAACTTCAGTGCAATTGCATCATGAATGAATGTGGTCCAGTTCATTTTATAATTATATTTTGAAGGAGTGTAAAAGTAGGGAAGAATGGAGTCTTATATCCATCTTGTATAAAAAATTCTGCCTTTGATGTTTCTTTGATTGAGAAACCGCTCTGATTTTTGCAGCAGCATAGTGGGTGCAGAAGTTGCATTTCCTTCATCCACAACACCTGCTTTTTTCTGGCATCTGTAGCGATGTGCAGTGTCAATATAGTTTTGCTCATAAACTTTGACAGTTTCAGTATATAATCTCTGCCCCTACAGACGGTCTTCAGCTTTGCTGTCAATGTTGTGGAATTAATGCCACACAGCTTGAAAATTTGCCTTGAGCATGTCCTTGTAACATTTGACTGGCCTATCTCTCAGTCATTGCCTATATTTTAAATGGCCATATAGAGATAGCTCGGGGCAGTATTTATCCAACGTATGCATTGAATGCCCACTCCAGCACAACTAAGCTTGAAAGATCACTGGTTCAATGCTTAATATTTTACTGTGAGTTTAATTTTACATTGGCTATAATATCAGCCAAGTATCCTCCACGGGGATTGTATTGTTCAGTTAATCAACTAGCAGAAATTGAAAGTCTTTGTGCCTGGTTATGGATACAGAGTGATTTTCTTGCAATAACGAATTCAGCTAAGTTCTGGAGTACAATGTAGCTCATGTTAATTTAGAAAGGCACTCTGCTAAAGTATCCTTAAGTCTTCATTCTCTTATATAGCACCTCGTTGTATATTTACACACCAGAAAAATCAATGCTTCTGATTTTACAAATGCAAACCTATCTTCTTTATTAGAAGCAACTTCAACTGATGCATATTCTTTCCAAAAACAACCTAATGGAAAAACACCCCCAAACTTATAAGAGATGATTTATCAAATTATTCATATAAATACATAATACTACTGATTGTGGGGTCTGAGGAGTGGATTGTTTCCCTAAGAAAGTATGATTAAAAACAATGCACATTGGACACTATGTAAGCAATATTGGACACTACTGGTAAGCAATAACTTTGATGAGAGATTAATGTAGTCTGTAAAGAAAAGGTGAGTGGCTTTTTAACACCAGTTTTCCTAGAGGAATAGACATCCTTCCTTGCACAGTTCAAATATTTTGTCTCATAATTTAAGTTCTCATAACAGGGGAAGGGTACCTCCTTACAGTCTCTTTTCATCATACTTGGAAAACACAGTGTTATTTAGGTACTAGAAATGGGTCCTTACAGCAAGGAAACATCTTCACTCCATAGATTAATTGTATGTTATTTTTATTAATATTATAGGTAATATGCACTAGATGGAGAAAATGAAAAAAAAATTTAATAAGCTCCAGATGTCACACAGAGATAAGAAAAAGGGCAACCCAAACCACTGATACCCAATAAATATCTATTACCTTTTTTTTAATAACAACCTGATATTTTTCTCTAATACAAGTGACCTTGAGGGGAAAGCCTTTTCCTAATGGGTACCAGATATACTTATTAGAAACTAAAAACTGATTGCAACTGAATTGCCTTGAGAAACTTGCTTTCTAATTTATGAAACTGATATTTCTGCTATATAATCTTTGTTTCAGTCATCTCACCTTGAACAAACAGAAGAGGCATGTGAAAATATTAATTAATTTCAGGCAGCTTTCTAGTGCTACCATGTTTGCAGAATGAAATAAACTTAACTATGATGGATACTTCTGTGTATCGTGATAAACTTCTCTGCATTAGTGAAAGTCAGTTAGCTGATACCTAGTGAAATGCCTGTTCTAGATACATCGCTATTTCTTTGATAAGAAATAATACTTGTTTTATAGTTTTAGTGGTTTTGTGCCATTAGTGTCTTGTGCTGGTGACTGCTTTAACACAAAGGATGTATCTTCCTTCCTGCCTTTTTTCTAGTGGGAAAAACAGAAAACAATCAAAAATAAAAGGCTGGGGATTTTTCTTAAGGAAATCCACAGATATACATGTCACAGTAAACCATTCTATCTAGGTTATTTTATCATTTGCATATAAGATCACACTGGTGAGTGTGTATATTTATGCATGTATGTATGTTTGTATTTTAACATGGATTATAAAGTACAATGTAGTAGCTGGTGCACCATTGCCTGGGAAGGGAGTTACTCAGAGTAGGTATCCCCTAAGCCATAAAGTTGTGTCTGCACTTGTTTAGCAAGTTAAGACCAAGTTTCTGAGACCTTCTCAACCGAAAAGTGTTTACTGTTTTTGTTTTGTAACTGGGACTCTTTTAGGCTATATTATTTTAGGGGGCAAGCATGCCTCTGATCCCCTGCCTTATCTCCCTTTCTGGCTGATTTCCCTTGTCTGTGCGTTGCCCGAGGCTGTTCTACCTCAGGTGAGCGTCAGATGCTGAGGTTGCCTTTGAATTTCAGCATTACCATGCATCAGATCAGAGTCCTCATCTACAGTGACATGGAGCGCAGTTACTTTCTGTCTTGAATTAAGACAGCTTGAGTATGCTTTGAGCTTTAATTATTTGAGTCATATTGAAGTCATTAAGAAGATGTAGCCTAAGTTTTATATGCACGTGTGGGCAAATGTTTGCAGAACCAGACTCTAATTTCACAAATGAGTTTTGTGGTGAGACTTAAGAGACAGGCAGAGTTTTATAGACTGAGGGGAAGGTGGAAAAAAGAACAGGTTTTTGAGAAAATGAAAGATTAATAGAAATCATACGTAGGACTCTCTAAGTGATTCAGTGGGGTGTAGACAGTTGCCCTTTCTTTCTGTTCTAATGCTGTGTGCAACAATGACAGAAGCCATATGTGAGCAGCAAATAAACCCATCCTAACTCATGTCTTCTCTGTTTAAAGTTTTATCACTCTGTTTTAACTGAAAGAAGATGGGTGTTCGAGTGAAAATGTCACACAAACAGCATATCAGCATATTATACCATGAGGTATGTTATGAAACTCGAATCATATCGTGTGTATTAATTCCTTAATGAAACTGAGTGAAAACAGTAACTCCAAAATCTCCAGCTGTCTTATGATGGATACATCTTAGTATTAATTATTCCATATCCAAACCTCTCCGTGTGTTCTGATTTTCTTTGCTTCATACATTCCCTGGTTTTTTTGACCAGATGTATTTCCTCATCTTTGCTTCTTTTTATCATCTTTCTGTCTGTTTTTTAGCATGCTTTTTCTCATTAACGTTTGTTATTGCTGATCATTAGACAATTGGGTGTGTTCTTAATGCTTTGTCTGCCTGCCTTTTTTTTTACTTGTGAATCTCAACTTAAGTTTTAAAGGAAAAAAGAGACACTTTACTGCCTGTTTAAAAAAATTTTATGAACAATTACAATTCAGGAACACATAAACTTGTTAGGAACTTTGATTCCATTTTCCAGACTGATTTCAGCATGAAGAAATCGGTCTTTGCTATCTATTTTTTCCTGATTAGATAGTTATTTTAGGTAACATTTGAGAAAGACTATAGGCTTGAAAATCCATTGTAAAGGATCAAAAAAGAAAGAGGAGGGAAAATAATCATGAATTCCTCAAAGGTCTTACAATGGTGCTGTGATTATTATTTAAAAGGGAGGGGCATAGAAGAAAGAACAGAAAAAGTATTCATTCTCCTCTGAGTTATATCTAGTACCAAGTTCTCGGTCTTTAAATGGCCTGGTTTTCTTTCAGTTTCTCATGATCACAAAATCTGGTCTTCAGTTGCCTGCCTCCCATATAGAACTGTGAATACATTCTTATCTTAAAAGTGCTGCTTTCACAGAAACTCTCTGGCATGGGTTCTTGTATTTTCCTGTTAGTATCATGCAAATATCCTGCATCTTCATCAAATGAGGTGAGTGATGTTTTCTGGCAGACTGGAGTAGTAATATAATGCAACTATATTTCATACTTTGATATTTCCAAACTGTTACAATTATGTTATCTAGTTAACACCTTTTTTTTTTAACAAGGGTAGAAAGAAGTAAGAGGTAACCAAGGTGAAGAACGTTGTTCCTAAAAGTGCCATGAAATTTTAGGTTCATGAAGTGGAGTAATTACACCATATCTTGGGGGGGGGGAAAGTGTCTTTGAAATGACTGTGGGTTTTTTCTGAAAACTGCTTTATGGAGTGTTGGATGACATCAGGAGAAAACTGTCTCCTTAATTAGCATCAGGTTTTGTATATCTTGCCAGGACTAACAGTTTGTCAGTTGGTAAATAAATATTTGACTCAAATGTAATCAGTGACTTCAGCATTTACACATTGTATAGCTGTCATAATATTGGGAAATTAGATTTTTCCTGGGCCAGTGCAAGCCTTAATGTTCAATCCGTCACAAAGCTTAGGTAGGTCCTGACACACTTTTAAAGATTTATACTGTAACAGTACATTTAGTAATGTAATAAACTGGCTAAATATTATATTCACTGTAATGTGCATTTCCAAGGAGTTATAAGTTATTCAGTCACTATGTAAAGAAAATGCACATAGATAGCAAGGCACGAGATCTCTGAATTGGTCTCACGTTTAAATGAAATTATGTGCTATATTAATAAATGGTAGTATTAACTGAGGCAGAGTAGAATAATTCTGTCAAAGTAAATGCTCTAAGAGCTGAACTATTTTTCTTTGTATCATTGCAACTTTTTGTATAACTGGTCTATAGAGCAAGGAGGCTTTCTGCTCATTGGGTTTGTGGATATAGTTCAGTTTTCTTAAGATTTATAATTGATCCAGCTATTCACTGCAAAGTATTTAGAAATTAAATTAATTGCAAACAAATAAAAAATATTTTCTTGTTAAAACAAGTTTCTCGGTTTTATGACTGAGATTTGGAGCTTGACTCTAAGGACGCACCACAAGACAAAGCATCAAACATCTGCACTAGCTTAAGAATCTCTTGTCCTCCCTGTGCACTACTACTGTGCTCACGCTGTGGCATGACATTCCCTCGTTTGGGCTGGAACAACTCTGCAGGATTGTGCTCTAAACTGCATCAGGTTTTTGCTTTGTTTTCTTTTAGAACCTGCTCTGGGTCACAGCAAGGCCTTGCAGTGTAAACTAAAGGGGATGTAACCCATGAAGAAGGCCAAAAATAGAAAACAAATTATTAAATAAGAACTGTCAGTAATCCTCTCTGCTGGGGAACGTTTCCATACCTAATGGCAAAAGAAACCTCCACAGCCTGAGGTGGATTTTTGCGCTTCTGCAATATTATATATGTCATGTTAGGTGTCTGTCGTTCCAGAAAGTGTCAGTAGTTTTCATAACAACTACTCCCAATTTTTGAGAAATAATTGTTTGGATTTATTGAAAGTCTGTCTTTCAGTAACTGAGCTTACTAATCGAATATAGATTTAAAAACACTTATTCAAGTGAACAGTACTGCTGAAATAAATTTTGTCAAAAGGCTTAAGTAAATCTGTCAATTCAGAACAAAGAAAAAAGTTTAAGAAACTGCAGAAGGTGATTTTTTCCTTAACACTCTAAAAGCTTTTTTATTGTCATATGGAAAACATTTTTTTTCCCAAAGCCAAAGTGCCTCATTTCTGGGGAATGTTTGTCTATACTGCCTATATCCTCCTTTCTCCTGATAAAATTTCCAGAAAGTTATGCATATTCTTATTAAATGTGTGAACAGACCCTAATATTTATTTCAGGTAATGGAAAAAGTAGTTGGAAATTGGATTTCTGTATTTTGCAAAACACACAGAAAATAAATTATCCTCTAACTTATTCTAATCTTGGAGCACTAACCTTTATATTATTTACTGTTCAGGAATGTTCGAAAAAATCTCATTTAGCGAATGAAATTATTTTTGAGAAGTTTATTGTCAGTTGCCTTGCTTGCTTGGGCAGCTCATGTCAGCTCCACTTTCTCTCTGTAAAGGCTTCAAAACCACAACTTTGATTTTCTCAAAGGACTTCAGAAGTCTTTTAGAAAAGTTTACATTTTCTGTTGAAACTAATAATCAGGTAACTTCTATAAAAAAAACCCCTTTGAACATGTTTGACTCTGCCTGTTTCCCCAGGACAGTATATGATAGAAATTGTGAAAAGGAGTCTGTAGATAGCTGACGCCTAATGCTAGTGAGAAGCCTAGCTTTGTCTAGTAAGCTGTCAGTCCAAGAATAGTCCAGGGCCCTACAATTTACTTTAAAATAAAACACAATTTTCTTGATATCAGTACCATTTTTTTTGGTTTTGAAGACCAT
The DNA here is from genome assembly GCA_013397275.1 of Burhinus bistriatus. Classification (NCBI taxonomy): domain Eukaryota; kingdom Metazoa; phylum Chordata; class Aves; order Charadriiformes; family Burhinidae; genus Burhinus; species Burhinus bistriatus. Next base: position 33,830 of record VYXH01009053.1, on the reverse strand, counting down.
CAACTATAAACTTCGTCTTGGGCATATGAATAAGTAATATTTCACTAATTTTCTTCAAAGAGTTGAAGACAACTGATTTTAAGCAAGTCAGTATTTCTGTGTAGTGTTAGTATAAACCAATAAACTAAACTAGACTTTTGTTACCAAGAATGGGTAACAAGGGCCTTTGAAAAAAATCTCATATGCAGTGAGATGAGAAGGCTGGGACTGTTTATCTTACAGAAAGAATGAATAAGAAGGGGCACAGTAAAAGATATCACAATAAATAATTGTGTGCCTGGGTAGATTAGTTTATTTGTTTAGGGCTTTATTCACTTGAGCAAAATAAGGCATCCAGTCAATTTGAAGTATATGAATGAAAGTAATTTCTTTACCATTGCCAATACATATTGAATTCACTGCTGCCAGAAAAAAATGGGGACTGTTTCTTAAGATTCAAGAAGGGGAGTTGACACTTACAGATTAATGATAATATCTGCCTTTCTAAGCTAACAAAATGTCTAGTACTTGTACAGTATGTTTAATCCTGTTATAGAAATGTATTTTACAGGAAAAACAGTTTCTCACTACTTAAGCAATGAAAAACTGAGGCAAAGAAGACTATAGAGTCTTCTCTTTAGCAATTCAGTTTTTACCTGACTTGACAGTAGTCCCAAGCCCTGAGATCTAGTCTGGTATTTTCTCCATTGATTTGGGAGAAATATGGACACTCTGCTTCAGAAAACATCTCACCAGTGTTGGCTGGAAGGAACACGTAAATGGAGCAATTTAACTTGGAACAATCTGAACACTGTGAACTTTCCTTGGAGACATCTGCTGTTGCCTGGTTTCACAAAAGTAAAATGGATCATGGAGGACCACTGCTGTGGTCAGGCGTGGTGGTAGCGTCCTACTAAGTTTGGGAAAAAAAACCCAGACAAAACCCCACCTTGTTATTACTGCAAATAACAGTAATATGTCCATTTCCACATGTTCTTTCAGGGCCTGGTGTCTTTAAATGTACTGTATTCCAGTTGGTCTAAAAAGTAGGTATTTTGTACCTCACCGAGGCATCTTTTCTTTTTTCCATCTGGTAAGCAATCCTTTGTTTTCTTTTCCTCATTCTGTCCTCTTCCTTTAAGTAATATTGTAATTTAATTTTTCAGTATAACAGCTTCAAAAAACTGAGATGTTTTCTTCAGAATTGTAGTTCAGTTGTATTATTTTGCTATGCTACTCTGTGTATCCAAGGAATTCAGTAATAGGGATTGAAATTGTGTAAAATGGCATTAGAGACAAGAAAAGTAGAGTGCTGACCAGCCAAGAAAGTCAGCTGAGAATAAGGCTTAATAAACTAGGAAAACTTGTGGAAAAAGGAAATAAAAGGGAATTAGAAGAGTTAGTTGTGATGGAGGACAACAGCAAAGAAGATAGAGCAGCAAACGGGAGGCAGTCAAACACACTGGCATGGGTAAAGAAGGTATTTAACATCCTTTGTCTAGCAAATATTTACTGGTGTATTAAGAAGTCCGGAAGATATAATGTCTAACAAATCTGAACTCCCAAAACATCCCGTAGCTGTAGAAAAGGAAAATGTAGTCTGGATCAGTTCTAGTAGATTGATACCATATTTGCCTGCCAGAGAATTAATCACAGGCTCTTTATTCACTTTTCTCCCTTTTGTGTTATGAATGGCTAGCAAGCATGTTTTATACTTAAGATGTTTTTAGAAGGGAGCAAAACCCCTCTTTATTTTATGGGGTTTTTTGCTGATTGCACACAGTATATCTTAGTGGCAATATTCTCTTCCTCTGAATGGTTATTGTGAACAATTATACACCTAATCATTAATTGTTGTCTTTAAACTTCATTTTAATTAGTAGGTTTCACTGATAGTTTCCGAGATTTGTTCCTTGATATCAGTAGCGACTAAGTCCTAAATGGCATCTGTAACAAGGAAAGTTAAACATACCAGGCTCCTACTCCACTTCCCAAATTGAGCTCTTTGTTTCTCACTGTTCATTTGTATAGGTGGTGACTTACCTTACTTGTTAATGCAGAAGGCTGATAAAGCTTAAGATAGTCATAGTATTTCTCAAGCTGCTGCTGCAATTTGTGGAAACAAATGCAGTAATCTATCAGGAGACCAGACTATCCGGTTTCCATATGCCAGGATCACTTCCGAGTTATCTCACCTGTACATTCATTTATCATTCCCTTTAACATTCACCTTGTTAAAACAGAAATGAAAAGTGATTAACACATTAAGTGCTGTAACTTGAATGAAAACTGTCTGCAATGTAGATAAGATTGCAGAGAAATAAAAGGAAATCCGTGTTTGGTGTCTGAGGAGATTCGACAATGGAGCCTAAAGATGCAAGACAAAAAGTTAAGCTGAGCTAGAAAGCTAAGCTTAAGGAAACTCAAAAGAACGAAGCCCATGGTTACATTTTAAAGCACTGGATGCAAATTCAGGCGTCCTGTAAAATGGTGAAATTATATCATTGTGTCTGGAAAGTAGCCAGCAGTATTCTGCACATGTTGGAGAGGAGATGAAGTAATCCCTGACTAAGGATTGCAAGAGTCTCTTTGTGAACTTTAAACTATGCAGGGGAAAAAAAAAGAAATAGAATTCAGAGGCAAGACCACACTGTCCTGTACTTCATTTTATTCTATATATAGTACAGGATATCAAAAAAAGGTTTTCATCTCTGTTTGGAAGATATCCTGGCTGGAACGTTAAAAAGACATAAAAAATTGGAATGTATGAGAATGCCCTGTACACCTCTATAAGCTAAACCCCACGGAGATCTGTATTAATGTTTTTTTTTTTCTCAAATATAGTGTTAAAACTCAAGGAGACAAACCTTGTGGTCTGACTGCTGCTTTAGCTACCTAAATCCAAAAATTGTATACCTCCACGGCCAGCAGTAAAGTTTCCTTGATCTCCAAATTGTCGTTTTTAAATCTTACCAATGTGAAAAGCTAGGTGACTCTCTCAGACTTAAAACTCCAGTTCCTTTGTCACTAATAAAGTAGCAACATAGCAAATATATTAATGAGACATATATAAAAAAGAATAAAGAAAAAAGAAAACTGTTTTTGTTGTAATCAAGGAATAGTGCCAATTAAAACACTTTGGATATGTCTAGCCAAGTTAAAGATAAATTTGTGCCTTAGCATGTAGTAAATTGTCATATAGTGGGGCACAGGACGAATAGTCACTTGTACAAATCTACATTTTTTTTTCACTTTTTCTTTGATGTATGCACAAACAGTTTTTTTTTCAGCAGTCTCAGGTCTGCAGCAGCAAACTATTTCATATAAGAGAATAATGTAAACTTTCTGTTCAACTTTCATTCAGCATTATGATGCTGGCAGGCACAGTTTATTGAATACATCAGTTATTTCTATATATTTTCTATTATTTATATGTTTAGCATTTTGTCATTGAGCAATGGTTAGCATGTAATGCTAACTTATGGTATTTTTCATTTACAGTGCTTAACTTTTTTTTTCTGTGACACCATTTTAAGTGGCATTGACTTGAAGATAATCTGAGTATTTACTACTGAAGACTCCATATTGGCAGGTAACATACCACTGACATCAGGAAAATTTTGTTTAAGTTTCTACTGCTACCTGGAGTGAGACAGGAAAATTTAGAAATCCAGATTACACAATGTTACGTAGTCAAAACAAAGAAAATGATAAGTAATAGTAGTAAGGAAAATCTTAAATATTTTTTTTCAAACAAGTGCAGTAGAGAAGTTTACTATCTCTGTTTGAACACAATGTGTGTGAGAACTTAATGTGAACCAAAGTATCCACGCTGAATCATCCTGCAGTTTCAATTACTTCAGCTCCTTGGTTGTAGGCAGGAGTTCAGACTTCAGGATCTGGCAACATTCAGAGCCAAGTGAGTTTTACCAGTTAGCTACACAAACCATTTAATCTAAGGTATATTATGGTGTAGCTTTGTAAAGCAAAAGCTAATGGGTAGTAGTTACCCTTGTGTATGCTTTTACTCCACAGGAAATAGCAGATAATCAATGATTCAAAGTAGGTGAGGTATCTGGCATTTACTGCATGAGAACTAAATGCATACTGGCAGTTACTACAGGGTAGTTAGTGTCCCATGTTATCTGCATTTTTTATTTTGGCTATTCTAATGGTTACTGAATATGTAATGCTGCCAATTACACTAGGGAATATCTAGATTCCACAGGTTCAAAAACGAGAAATCCTTTACACAGATCTCTAGTTGTTGGTTCTGTTGCATAGATCCTTGTGGACCAAGTGCTTATTTAAAAAATGAATTTATTTCCATCTTTGTGTCAGGTGATGCTCGCATGGGGGACAGAATCTCTTGAACAGTGTCATTGGTTGCTGTCTGGGTGGTAACAGAAGTCTTGCAAGGGGTCCTTGCAATGACATATTCAGCTCCCCAAACTGTTGTTCTGCTGAATCCTTTTATTCAGCCGGCCATTAGTCCTACATGACCAATCCAGCACATGCATGATCTGTAGCTATTGATTAGCTTAAATTACAAACAAAACTTCTAGCTATTTAAGCCATGTAGAAAAAGACTTTTACTGTTTCTGCATCTGCAAAACACATTCTGCCGTTTACAGATGTCTTGCTTACGTACCATCTGATCAATTTTGCAGTGGGAAGTTTCTGGAAGGGTGAGACCCTCCATCAAGGCTGGTAATCAACATATTGAAGCATGGAAATTTGTGTAGGCCCAGCAGAGGCTGCAGGAGGGAATCTTCGTAACTGACCGAAATTCCCAACTGGAGAGCTGTTGCACCTGTTAGTCAAATATGTAGTGCTGAAGGTGGCTAGGAGTTCAGTCAAGCGCCTAGTTTGGAGGTGATCCATTGTCTCCCCTATGCAGGTGGCTGGCCTGGAGGTTCCTGGGCCAGCAAGGGAATTAGCAGGTTAATCGCTCGGGGGGTGTGCTCAGGGGCACAGCCCTGATACCCTGTTACAGCACAGTTACAGCTTTAGGGCAAACTTGAGTTTCATACTTAAATCTCACTGACTTCAGTTCCATAGCTCTGGCCACAGTTATGTTGAACTTTTCTGCAATTTGGAGATCATATATATTAATGCAGACAGTCATTTCTAAACCACTGAAATGTTTTCATTCACTAGCTCTATACTCATTCTTTTGTAATCTGTATTGTATCAGCAATGCTCTTTGGGAAATGATTATATAGAGAGAAGTTGATTGTACTCACAGTAATTGTGTCCAATGTCTATTGTTATTAATGCAAGTAATTTTCATAACTCACTGTGCATCATACTGAAAATGTGCACCTCAATGCCATCTTAACAAAGATCTGTGATCAGGTGAGGCTTTTCAATTCTGCCAATGATGTTTGTTAAATTAAAGTTTGTATTTCAGCTCGAAGCTAGTTGGTGCACAGTGACACTGAAGACCAATTACTGTTGGAGTTCCTGTTGTGATGTTTAGTTTCTTAGCCTCTGAGAGAGTGAAAAGAAAAAAAAAAAGTAATTAGTTTTATAAGTGTCATAGTCCATTTCTTAGCTTGATCAGTCAGAAACAAGAAAACAAATTAGGTAGGAAGAGATACTAAATTAGAGAGAAGGCACTATTGACATAAATGTGGGCATGGAGTATTATCTTCTGTTTCCTTTGCTAGGCAGTTAGTGGTACTGCGGTACAGTATCACAGCTAGTAGGAGGGGTTTGGGTGGGTTTTTTCCCCTGTCATTAAATTAAACCACTTTGTTTCTACAATAAAAATTATAAATAATAACAAAACCCCATACTGCCTTATAACCAATCGTCATATGCTGTAAATGCAGAGACGTTTCAGTTATTGTGATTTGCTGGCCAAGCAAACATATATTGCAGCTTGGAATCACAGAATCACCGGAGTTGGAAGGGACCTCTGGAGATCATCTAGTCCAACCCCCCTGCCAGAGCAGGTTCACCTAGAGTAGATTGCACAGGGTGGCATCCAGGCGGGTTTTGAATGTCTCCAGAGTTGGAGGCTCCACCACCTCTCTAGGCAGCCTGTGCCAGTGCTCTGCCACCCTCAAAGTAAAGAAGCTCCTCCTCATGTTCAGGTGGAACATCCTATGTTCAACATTCCTTTGTTCTATTCTTTTCAAGCACATTTATCAGGCATCTTTAAGCAAGGTATTATCACGTGTCTGTGGCTTACTGATGAGATTATAGTAATTGACCTTTTGACAGTTGCTGTGTTGGCTTCATATATCATACCCAATTCTGTCATGAATTTGTCTTGCCGTGCCCAGGACAAAATTGGACATAGTTCAACTCAAAGTCTTAACCACTGAACTTACTGCATGTAACAAACCTATTATCATCACTGGCATCTGTCTTTCTTTGATATGAGGTAGTATATCTAGAAACAAATAGTATTTTGTATTGTAAGTATGGACATACCTATATCTCCTCTCATGTCTGTCACAGAAAATATCTGCGTTTCTTTTCTAAGAAAACTTAGCAAGAATGCTTATAAAGCAAAAGCACTAGAGCTTGTGGGTGACTGAGAAAGGGTAGAGTTGCAGAGATGGAGTGCTGCTTCACTGTGGGAAGATCATTTACTTAATCCTGTGGTCCTAGTGTGCTTTAGTGACTGAAGGTTGAGTTTCGAACAGGCATATAGAGCTGAAGGCAATGTGTGACCAAACATCAAACTGAAGAGGTGTAGTTGTAGATATTTGTGACCTTTCCTATAGGCAGCGTTTCTTCTCATGAACCCAGTACCACAGGCTTGAGGTCTTTCTGCTAACTCCATATAATTAGTCTTTCCTTTGTTTTGAGAGAGCAGAATCTGTTTCACAGCTTTTTCCTTAAAAACTTGGCTAAAATGATTCCTGGTTTGGTTT
>VYXH01009053.1:0-26917 GCA_013397275.1 Burhinus bistriatus | reverse complement strand
TTTTTTTTTTTTTTTGATACTACTTAAGGGAAAAGCTAGATGTTATCTATGATGCAGGTTTTCTTGTTTGGACTAGAGTGACGCCATCCTAGCTCTGAGAAGATCAAGATATTCCAGAGCTTCTCTGAACTTCACTCTCTTTCTCCCACGTTTGATTCCTCCTGCAGTCCTGGCATGTACTGAGCTTCTAACTGAGAAGCAGCCTCATGTGAATAAAATCCAATCTTGTATTCATTCACTGTACAGCTCAAAGTGCAAGTGGTCAGCTCAGCCCATCAGTTGGTTTTGCCCTCTATCTCTTGTCAGCATTGCCGTCTGTCAGAGGGTCACCTCCCAGTCCCTGAGTGTCCTCTGTTAGCTCTGCTGGCCTGTCAGTTTTAGTCACTGGACTCTTTGCAGTAAGTTGGAGTGAATTTGCATAAATATTCTTTGTAAGGTCCTTTGTTTTGGCTTCATTAGATTAAATTAATATTTGTTCCTGTGCTCTCACCTGAAGATACTTTATTAGTGCAAAAGCCACTGCGTATCTCCAAATGTTTGTAGTCCCTGTTAGTATTTGGACATTTTCCATGCTAGTGTGTTTGTCTTGTCCCAGAAGAGCACATTGCAGCCTCTCAGCACACATGTGGAAACTCAGGGAAATTAAATTAATTGGTTAAAGTCATGCAGGAGACTGTCATAAAGCAAGTCTTCCAGATTTCTAATCTTCAGGCTAATGCTCTGAGTTGGTGGATGCTTGTCCCTCCCCTGTCTATTTTCTAACCAAACGTCCTCTTGTTTTTCTGAAGCTGTTTCCAGAATATCCTTTACTGCATATACGGGAACCCTTTCTGTAACCAAGCTGACAAAGTGTATTCTTTCCTGGCTAACAGTTAAGGTCATTTGTATATTTGTTCTGTCCCAGTTGAAACTAATATCCTTTTCCCCCCACTACTCTTCTCTCCGGCATCTGTCTTTCCTGGCTGCAGTCCTTCTGGATTCTAATTAGGCTTCCAATGGCTTGGCTTAGGGTGTAACCATAACCAATTTATCATGCTCTTCATATCCCTCTGGGACATTCATTGAAAGAACAGTACCTGAATATTTCCCCTTTATCTACAGTTTCCAGTCTATATCAAACATGAAATCTTGACAGATGGAGTCCAATCTGTCACAGTGAGTTAGTGTATTTTTCTTCTGATTGAATTTATTTATTGCACAAAGAAATACAGAAAATTTGTAAAGGTGGCTATTTAAAATTTGGGATATAGAATGGTTGGTTGGGTTGGGCATTTCTTTTGGTTGTTTATTTTTTTACATCTGAGGATGTGGATTGTGTTAGATGAATGAGGAAACGATGTGAGACTTGTTTTTGTTGTGATAAGAGGAGGGACAGATCTGATCATAACAAAAACAGATGTAATGTGCAAAGCCATAACGTAATCCCTCATGTTATCTACTACACACTCTCCCACTGACCAGCAGAGAATGTAAGGAAACGTTCTGCCTTCTGCCAGCAGAGCCTCTGCCAGCAAATCAGTGGGTAAGATAGTTCCTGAAATGCATTCTGCCGCAGAAAAGTGTGATAAAAAATTATTCTGCCAAAGTGCTGGGCCGATCAATCAAGTGTTAATGATGGATCATGAAACCCATTTGTTGACAAATAAAACCTTGTGTACTGTGCCAGTGAAACCAACTGTGTCACCCGTCTCCCAGTGACTGTCTGAAATATCATTTGCAGTAGCAGAATTTATTGATGGAAGGGGGTAATACTATAGGTAGCCCATCCAACTGAATTTGCAGGTGCATTGTAGTCTTAACTCTTAATGGTGCTTGGCCCCACAGAGGATATTGAAGCGTTCCCTAGACCAAGGGAGGGAATGGGCCAAGACCAAATATGACACAGGCTCATCCGTTCAGACCTTGCAGCTGGTTTCAGTATTTTTGACCATGTGATGCAGTTAGTATGGCTGCAGGCTTAAACAGGAATACGAAATGAAATGGTTTATTCTGGGAGGGAGCAGAGCGGAGCAATTATATTTAAAACCTCAGAGGTTCTCCAGTAGAGATCAGAGCTGGAATTCCTTCTATTGCCATGCCTACAAGCAGGGTTGGGAAGCTTTTGTGGAGAGACTGAGTCAGCTGGCTGTCAATACGTTGATGCTCTTTGTTGCTCATGAGTAGTTTTTTCTTTCCCAGTGCTTAGCTGACAGGAGCGAAGAATAACTGTCCAAATATCTGAGTGACTCTGTGTGAGATTGCTAGTGTAGGAAAGGGAGGATTTGACCAAAGGGTTACTGAGGTGTGTATTCAAGGATGCCTGGCTCTCTACCTACCTTTCCATGCTAAAGCAGTAATGCTTTATGTGTAGAAACTGAGGAAGGAAATTATGATATAAACCTTGTCACTATTTGTAACTTGATATTTTCAACTACTTTGACCCAGCCTACCCAGAAGCAAAAGTCTAGGCTCTTGAGGAACTTTAATGTTAAATTGTAAACCACCTAAGAAACAGCATAGCTACCTCCAGAACAGTAAGTGATGACTGGATGTTCTGAATTGTGGTACCTAAAGACCTCTGTATAATGGCAGAAATTTTTTTGTTTCATCACATAGTGTCTGCTGCTGATCTGTTTGTTTTTCTGTGCTGTGTTTTACCTAAAAAGCAGAGTAGCATAAGCCCTACCATTGCAAGAAAACATATTTCATACTGCCTTCCTATTCAAAAGGACTGTTGGGATGAAATGTTTCCTGGGAGAGAGATTTCTCAGGAGAATTTTTGAGCTTTCAGGGTTCCTTAAGTGATGTGAAAACCATTTGAGTAGTGACCTGGAATTTGTTGTAGTGCCCACATGCAGAAGAATCACAAAAGGCACTCATTAATAATACCTAATGTTAGGAGAACTAAAAGGGCAATCTTTTAGCCCTCAGTATTATTATGATTTTGAATTCTTTGATCTGGCATTTGCAATTCCTTTTTTGTTAAGACACACAAACTTTCTCCCCCCCGCCCTCAGTTTCCCCCGCCCCCTTCCTTAGCTTTGAGAATATTTCGTTATTATCTGTTATGCTATATCCTATCTGGTTTTAAGATGGTTGAGGAAATAAGAAACTGAAACTAAAAAGTCCAAATTATTCCAGAAGTGGCAAGTAATTTTTCCAAAATAATGCCTGTCTTCTGTGCTGCAGTCCAGAAAGTATTTGACTGATTTGTACTGGACTCTAACAAAATATTCTTTTCTTACTTGCAGTGAAGCATGAGAATTTCATTTCAAAAGATTTGATTTATTCAGCATGGTGTTAGGTGATTGATGTCATATTCTGGCATAAACAGAAATATTGATTATAACTTAAATAGGAAGCCAAAAGCTACAGTTGTGAAGATGAGATCCCTTTGTCATACTTTTCACAGACAGATATAAATGGTTGCAAGAAGCCGCTGTTGGAGATACTGACGCTCACCATGCTGAATCCTTCAACACACTATTCAATGTGAAGGACATTGGGTAACATGCAAGAGTTCACTTTGCTGACCAACAAGCTTGCTTTTAGAAGAAAAATCTACGCTTTGTTGTGCATTCAGATGTTGCCTTGGGTTTTGGATGCAGACAGACCATCATATGCTGCAGCAGTCTGTGCTCTTCCTAGCACAGCACAGCCCCTCTCTCTCTCTCATAATCTCTTATGTTAGAGCAACAGCTCCCCAATCATTTACAGGCTCATAAACACAATCCAGCAGCATCCGTCTGCCCAACAGACCAGGGAAACAGCTCAGAACTGAAAGCCAAATAAAACAATAACTCACAGCAAACAAACAGGCAACTACAACAATCAGATCGTGCTGCAGGAGCTGTTCCAACTACCCAGACACTTCATTAGGCATGGAATAACAAAGGAAAATAGACCAGAGTCATCTCATTTAACTCTCTTAAGCAAGTTACCTCTCTCAGTTTTTTCCCCCCCCAACTCCTATTTATTCTTTTCTGCTTGAGGTAAGGAAATGCAACTTATGTCTGGAGACAGAATGACAGTTTTGCAGGCACAGGATTGGGGACCAAAGAGCTCTTGAGTTCTAGTTTTGCTCTTTCATTGACATTTTTCATAGTCTTTGGCATTTTAGTAATTTTCAAGCTCTTTTTTTCTTTCTTAATGTAAACCCGGCTCCACACTTGGCCATAGCTTTAAATCCATAGTAGAACTATGTAAAAGAGAGAGAATTTTCCTTACCATGTATCAGTTATGGACAAAATGCTTTCTGTCTCTCCTAATATTTTACCTGGACTTTACTTGACTCGCTTGAATTATGCCCATCCTTAGATTACAAGCCATTTGAAACAAATGTTTAGCCTTGTCCAGAGGGGACTTACAAGGTTAAATCAATTAATAGTTGTATATTATATTGCTGATATGAATTTCAGTTGAAACAACTGAGATTATTTTAACTATTATTATTAGATCTGCAGTGCCCCCTTCTTTTAATGAACTTTTCATATTTCATTTCATATGCTGTTTTTCATTCATAAATGCTGCATTTTGTGGTAGCCTCTCCTTTACAGAGCTGGGTCAGAGCCTAGGAAGTTGTGTGTTGCTGCTGGCCCCAGAGAAGCTCTGTGGCCTGTTCCCTCCCTTCTCTCATCTTCCCACGTACTTGGGGGCACATTCTCATTCCCTGCAAACTTCTCAGACTGAGAGGCTGTTCAGCCTCAAGAGTGCGGTGGGGACTACCTGGGAACATGAACAGATAATATCTAAAGTTTTGATCCTTGAAAACCCCTCCTTACGTGCTACCTAAACACTAGGGACACCAAACTGGTTTTTGGGAACTTTTTTTTTTTTTTTTTTTTTTTTAACTTAGAAGTTAAGAGTTTATTAAGTGCTCCAAACCTCACAATCGTGAGTGCATAGGTGTACCTAGCACAATGTACCCTAAAAATGCCAAATGTTCAAAGTGCCAATAGTTTAGCAAGATACAAGTATTTTAAGTCTCCTAAGAGAAATGACTGATGAAACTGAGACGTGGATTAAGACTGTAACACTCATGCTTGTACCACTATACATCGTATGTGGAAAATCCTTTCAAGTCATTTTTGAATAGACTCATTGTAAACAACAGATATACTAAACTTTGGAAAAGGTCACAAACATCTGCCTACTTTCAGCAGTTTGTTGAACAGGTGGGTGGAATAGTAAATCTGTGAGGTACTTAAAGCAGTACTAAACCTGTGAGGTACTGAAGCTGATCTCCTTACCTCAGAGGGAGCTTCAGATCTGTGAAAAGCAATTTGGAGCCTGGGGCTTTGGAATATCCACTGCTGCAAGGAGGCAATTTTTATTAAAGAAAAAAACCACAAATATAATCTTTAGATCTTCACAGTCTGTCGTTAGGATCTTTCTTGTTGGGTAACTGATCTAAACATGCTTCCATCATTTAATCAAAGCTGGCAAGCTTTACAAATATTGTTGATCGGAGAACATCTTTTCCCAGTATTATGCAAACTGGGATTTTTCCACAAGATATCCATGTGACACTTTCTGTGACTTGTTTGTTAAGAGGATCATTTTGCATACCCTGGTTATTGAATTGACACTTGTAGCATTTGATACCACAAGCAATGAATGATAGTGATGGTACTTCTGGGGGGTTTTAAGGCAGTTTTGGCTGGCACATCACAACTTCAGTGCTGAAGAGGCCTCACTGAGCCAGAGCATTTCACTGATAGGCATGTCATTAGATAAGCAGATATTAAGGGAGAAACTGAACAGCAGAAGGTAACTTCAGTCTCTTTTTGTAGTCCTTGTTGAACATGTAGGTGGCAGGCTTTACAGCAAGCGTTTCAGGTGTGACAAAAGAATAGTGCTGTTTATGAATTATCCAATTTAAACCAAAGTGAGTATCACTGGTATGCAACATTCAGCTGGTAACATCTCTCCATATATGCAAATTTAGGATAATTTTTATTAGTTTTGTGACTGGTTGCATCTCAGTAAAATGCTAAAGTTCTACACTGACAACAGTTGCATGTGCAAATGTGAGGTGCTGTGCTAGGACACTGGTGATTAGTGTGAATTTTTTTCCATTTTGTACCTGTTAATTTGTCAGCGTGCTGTTTTTAAAGTAGGTGACAAAATGCATCATTTCAGCTTTAGAAAAAAAGCTCAATGTTTGTATGCAATAGTTCATTCATGGCTCTATTCTGTTCCTTAAATATGTAGAAGTATGAGATGTTGTATACATCATGAATATTTATTTCTTTGGAGAATGCTAGCTTACATTCTGTGTAACAGTAAATCATTGACCTGAATCCTAGCATTCAGATCGGTATAATTTCTTATGAAGATCTCAAAAACTGTGTACACACAAGAAGCATCCTGAATCAAGGTCACAGAACAGACCATATCTGTGGCAGAGACAAAGACACTCTGATGAAAATCGAATTGATTAAACTGTAGCCTTAGCCAATACTATACAAAACTCTTGTATATGTGAAAAATAAACCAGGTATAGCTAGATTTCCTGAGTGTATTTGATTTATCGGGTGTGAAAGGGAAGGGTGTTTTTGTGCGAGTGAAAGTACTGGACTCTCCTCCTTCCCTCTGCACGCACTCAGCTGGATGTCGGTGAAGGTGCCCTACCTGCCGCCTCTTTAGCATTTTATTGCTGTGTTTTGTTGAGAGAGACCCAAGTGAAAATGCAGCCTCTGATCAATACCTTTGTGGAGACAGGAAGAAATACTGCTTTCCACAAAATGGGAAACCCTCAGCTCACGAGGAAATCCCATCGGAACCTATTTCAGAGTGCTTTAAATATTTAGTTTAATTGTCAGAGACCTGATTAATCATTCCCTATTGTTCCCTGCCGAACTTCTGTATCCCTCACTGAGCAAAGCTGCCCTTGTTGCTTGGTGTTCAGGTGCTCTGTTGACCGGGTTCTTCTTATCTCCGTCCACAGACCAGTCAAACTCTCTGCAATATAAAAAATGTTTTGTTCATCTTCTGTCCAGCTGGATTTCTGGCTATCATCATTCATGTGAATGAAGGCAATTTTCTTTTAGTTTTTGGACTGAAAGCCACGCTGTTCCAGGTCAGAGATGAGCAGTCCCTTACCTTTACTTATCTTCCCCGGTGAAAATCCATTGGCTTTTGAGGCATAAGTCGCTGCTTTTGCAGATGGTGTTGTGCCTGCTCAGTTTGCCACACCGACGAACTCTCGCACCGGTACAGTGCAAGGTTCAAGGACGCATTAGGGTGCTGCTGCTAAACTGTGGTCTTGTTTACAGCGTATCCTGCTAATTTCATTTTAGCAGCTAGATGTCTCTCTTTCCTCCATTATTAAGAAATAATAGTAGGTGAGCTGCTTTTGCCTTTGGAAAAGACTTGTTGCCCTCCATCATTTGTCCATTTTAGAGACAAATTTAAGATCTGGATTTGGCTATAGATCTGTAGCTCAGTGAGCATGTGGCTTGATTTTGCACATAGCTTTTTCAGATCATTGATTGTTTCCCTCTATTAATCTGTTCTGGCCTGAGGCTGACCTGTGTTTTTGCTTTTCATGTTCGCCTGCGCTTTCCAAGCAGGATTGTAGATCGAGACACTTTCTGCCTGTGGCTTTCTTCTTTTCTCTTAATCACAGCTGTTTCCCACCCCATGTAATAGTTTGCATTTTGTGATATGTTTTAAATCAGAAATACTGTCCTGTTGCAAGAAACAAAAATCTTTGGTCTAAGCAGTGGATTGTGTGTGTCTGGTTCTGGAGAGCGATTTCTTTCACATAAAGCCCTATCTGTGCTGCAGGGCCATAACTGCTGCTGGGTTTAGGGAAGTCGAGTGGAATATCTGAATGCAGGGCCTGGCATTTTTTGCCGTAAAGTGGAAATCTGGGGGGTTTTATTTTAGTAGCTCTTTCTTCTTGCTTATGTTTCCTCTTGCATTTCTTGTGTTACCTTTTCTTTATTCAGGGTGTCTTCAGATTGTTCCTGTAGGTGTGGAATCACGGACAGAAACCAAAGGAAACGTTCCTGTTTCATTCTGTTATATAGTGCAAACAATGTGATTCCTCTCATGTCTTTCCCTAAGCTGTTAACTCTAAGGCCAAAATATCTCCAGCTATTCTAGCCCAGCCTGTCAATGAACACTTGTAATTAATGAAATATTTGACTATTCCCTTAATCTGCAAATGAGACAGCACAGATATAAACCTTCCTTAAAAAAAATAATCTTTGCTTGTAGTTTGAAATTTTTTTCATAAAAACCATTTTCTTCAAAGGGCATTCAGAGGTGGACCAGGAAAATTGTTAATTGTTATTAAAAGAGTGTGATTTTTCAGAGATGGGAAAACTTAATACGCTGTTGTTTGCTATTCCACCTACAATGCTAGAAATAGCATTTTTTAAGTATCAAGGGTGTTGGCATTTAAAACAATTTTTCAAATATCTAGTATAATTAATATCATACTTTTCAAATTCTGAAGGTGTTATAAGGCAACAATAACTCTGTGTAAGAATATATGTCTCCAGTGTAAAATAGCATTTGTCACACCAGTACAAAGTAACAGATAAATCAGTCCATTTGTTTCATTATAGGTAGTGACGCTGGTATGCAGTGTGCTTATATATTGTATTTCTAATAGGTCTTTGCTAATAAATTTTATGAAACATTGAGAGTAATATACCCTTTTGATTGTAACATGGCTGTATGTCTTTAATACCTAGGCTGTATCCAAAGCGACATCCTGAATCTCATTGATTTCATATTTGAAGTTGGTATTGGGTAGTCTAAGCATATGAATGCTTGTTTCAGGATCAAGACATAATTGTTTAATATAGTTGTATTTAAATTCTAAATATAATTCAGCAGCTGATTATTTGCTCATGTTCTAAATTGAAATATGTACACATATATATGACATCTTTAATATATAGTAAATATATAAATTATATGTATCACGTCATATGATTACATGATGCATTTATATTGTTACATAGTATATGTTGTGTAAAATACATATTACATAACATGTATTTATATGAAATATGTGCCAATATAAATTATTAATGAATTATTGACATGAATACATATATATGCCTATATACTATGTATTGATATAAGTACGAATATATATTAAAATATTGTTATGCATGCAGTGAAATATCAGTGTAAGCATATGGTACTATTTTGCGTGTTTGCAAATGAAGTTCCATCCATGTGATTAAAGAGTAAGCTTTTCTGAAAATTTCTTAGTAGATTGTACTTTACTGGAGGGAAAAAGAAAAATAGGTGCAGCATTTCTAAAGGCTGAATTATTAGTTTGGCCGAGGAGCTTAGATCTGGAGCTCAGTTTTCATAGTGTTTAAAGTTTGGAGATATGTGGCCATGTAGGCAGATACATGGAATGTGTTATGAGTGTTTAAAGTAAACTATACTTTTACACTTTAATGTTCACTTTTGTAAGTGGTTTTTAGTCCTTCATTTTCTGTGTTTAGCCGGTAACGTTTAAAAGTAGTCATTTGCCTAAATAACAATATTCTAAACGTATTATTCAGAAAAGGAACTTAGCATGTATTTGGTAAGAAGTTATCGGAATTTATTAAGCTCTTCTTCATGGAAAATCAGACCTGTAAGTTTTAACAGTGTATGCGTGAACATGGTTTTCCAGTCAAACTCATATATTAGAGACTATGTTCTTAAAGACAAGCAAATGTTGCTTACATAGGTGTATGTAGACGGAGACTATCTCTTTCGGCGCGTGCACTCAGCTGGTCACATCCAAGGCAGCTCTGATTGAAGAAGCCGCCCGTGCTCAGCACCCTGCCGCAGCCAGAGCCGGGGCTGCTGAGCCCCCTACGCTGTGCAGCTGCTCCTTAAATAGCATCGCTCTGAAGCAGAGGCAGAGTGCGCTCACACTGACCTCTGTCCCTCCAGGTCCATATGTGTCCGAGGAGGGATTTAAGCAAGTGTGTGTCAAACTGCAGTGCCGTGAAATTAACCACTGGGGCCAGGAGCAGGAGGGGAGGCATTTTCAAGGACGGGGGTGAGCTCTCTGCCCTACATGGACTGGCATCCATGGGAACTTAAGAGTCGCACCGCAACAGCTTATGTTTTTGAGAATATGTCCACTATGTTTATGAAAGTTAGACTCCTAACATACATGCTCTATGCATGCTGGGCAGCAAACCTTTGTACCTTTGAAAATTTCATCCCAGTATCTTCTGCCTGCTCTATTGCAACCTACAATAATAACCCATTAATCAAGTGTCACCCTTCCTAATACAGAGGAGTTCTTTTTTTATTGCCTTAATTTATAATAATTTAGTTTATACTTTACAATATTATTGATTTTATGAAATGGCTCATTACATTTACACAAAGCTAAATCATTCAATTAGATGCTTTAAATTAAGTCATATAAATTTCTTACGAGATTTATTGTTGGATTGAATCGGAAATCAAGCCCTAAGAAATTGTTCTTTGAAATAATCATTTGGAAGCCATTCTTAGTCATGTTATAGGCTAGCAAAAGAATATAAATTGCTCAGCAAGTTTTTTTTTTACATTATTAAAACCTAGATCCCCTTTTGTTAACTGCTGGGTGGCATAGGCAGTGGGAAGTTTGCTTGACTTCCTCTGCATGAACTTGAAAGGGGAAAATCACCATTAAAGGGGATTTTCTGTAGGTTTAGGTAAGTGAAAAAAAAACAGTATTCCGGAAAATGGTCCGTCAGGCAGCACTTTATATAAAGATATATGCATAGAAACTGAAAAGACAGGGAACAAGGGTCTATGTAAGACCTCAGCTTCCTCCTGCCTTCTGTGCTGCCCTCTGAAGTAGGGGTGAAAGCTGGTCTGCTTATTTCAACAGGAAGAAATCAGCCCCAAACCTCTATGAATGTCGATGCCATTCATAAATTAATTCATTAGTTTTGAACATGTATTTTTTTCAGCTTCTCCTCTTTCCTCACTGGTGATGCTATTATGGAAGTTTTTCTAATATATGTACTTAAGAAAATGAAACATTTTATTCACATTTAAAAACTGAAATGAAGAGGAATATGCATTAGAGGAACACAGCCACATCACAGGCAAGTCTTCTGAAATGGCTAGATGAGTTTGGAGCACTGGTCTTGTCATCACTGATCTTAAATAACACAGTGCTTTTGAACAAAGTAATCTTCAGTTTAGAAGCAGAGAGAAAAACACATTGTAGTTAAAATCTGAATAACTAAACCCATAATTATTTGTCATTCAAAAGTTACTTCCCTTTTGTTCAAACTTATCAAACTTTTTTCCAAAGGGAATTCACTTTAAAATTGTATTTGTCCTAAACCTTCTATGACTAAATCACAGTGACAGAATTTGAAGATGACGTGGCTCATTTTTAGTTAAGATACTGCTTTTCTCCATTAGCTTTTCCAAAAATTTTCTTATTCTAAACCTGCTAATTCTACAATTTTCTTGGCAAGGAGTTCCTTTTATACTGGCTGAAGGAAGCAAAAGGATGCCAGTCCTTTCCTTGCATTTGTTCCTAAAGCTGTTTATTCGTTCTTTCTGTCTCTGGCAGGGACTCCTTCAGACTGTCTCTTCCCTGTGTAAATATTTCTCTGGTGGACAAAAGGAATTGTGAAACTGCAGTTAAAAAGAAGTCTAGTAAAACAGCACTCTCCTCGTAGTAACGTAACAATACTAACTAGTGATGGATACCGTTGTTAGGTTAAACAGTGGGGGGCAGGGATGAGTACCACACAGCAGTGGCAAGACACGTTTGCTATGGTGAAAGGCAGTGCAAGAACGTGTCCTCCAAAGCTCGGCAGCGGGGATTAGGGCCATTACTGAGCAGATGTCGGGATTGAACACACTGGCCATGCGTTGGCACCCCTATTCACTTTCGACCACGTTAGCCCTACAAAATATGCATTTTGTTTATATTCCTGTGTCATTCTGACTATTTCTTTTTCAGTTCTATGTCTCATTTTTTCTGCATTTCCTTTAGTTGCCTTTACCTTTTTTTGGTGCTAGCTGCAGTGCAGTTTTAACAATTTGCCTTTTTATTCCTTTTGGAACAGTTTGTCTTGCTGATCTTCCCTCGGCTTTGTCAAAGATGACAAGCTTACCATCTTTAATTTTTTTGAATAATTAAAAGCCTTGAATCTTTGGTTACCCTCTGCTGGACTGTCAAGATTTGTAGCTTTTAAAAAAAATAATAATTAGGTTCTCTGAGCTCTTCAAAGTATTCCAAAAGTTTCGTCTCTCTAGTAATAAAAGTAGCTTTTTGTGTTAGAAGGTAATCTATCTATTCATCACAAGAAATGATATTTTGTGTGCACATGTAGTTTCTAGGGGATAATTTTAATCCTTTATACATGCTAACTGTACCTTTTTTTCACTTTACCTTGATTTTTACTTGTTTCCAGTGTTGTATATCATACCTACTGAAGAATTACCTCTTTTCATTTTCATTTCATTGTCTTATGTTATAAATTATTATTATTTAAGTTTACTGTTCTCCTATGTTTATTCAACGTTACCTAGATGCTCTGGAAAAATGTTTTCTTTCATTTTTAACCTTTCTCTTTTTGTGTATCTCTTGCCTAATCCTTAGCAAGCCTTTTTCCTGTGTCACCTTAGAATCAACTGTTCAATCTCGAATCACATTTCTGAATTAAAAAAGAGACACCTTTTTTTTTTTTTAAATGATGTTAAAGATTCTCCCCTTCAGTGCTTTTCTTCACAGTGTGATGTCCCGTCACCAGTGCTTGACCCATTTCTACTGCCTGTGGTGCAGTTCTCTTCAGCCTGTCAGCTACAAACACAAAAGACCTTAAACTTGAAACAAGTCCTGCATCCCTGTCCTCTTCTGTTGTCAGATCAACTTTGGGACAGTCATATCGATGCCCTTGCTAGGACAGAGCCCCTTGGCTGGGAGATCAGCAAAAGTACCATAGACGGTGTCCTCTTCTGCTTTGCTGTTGTGGCTGAAAATGGCAACACCGCTTGACCTCCCATGGGCCACCTGTGGCATTGCGAAGGGCTCCAGGGTGTTTCTGAGGACTCGGCAGGGGTGAGTTGGCACTGCTTGGCCAAAATCTGAACTTCATGAACAACACAAAAACAGTAAGATGGGGACACACTGGGTGGAAATGGCTTATAAAACACATATGAGTTAAAGTTGTCAATGTTCCGATCAATGGAGAAAGGGAATTGGATAAAGGGATTAAGCAGAGAAGGAAAGAGATCAACATCACCTGTCTGGTTTTGTTCATTAATAGCTCGCTTCATGTGTACTGTCTGGTTCAAGCAAGCATCTTGTCCCATCCTACACTAGAGGGAAAAGGATAAAGCTCTTTGGATTATTTTGCAGTTTTTCTCAGAAAGTTTTGATTATTTCAACCCCAAAGTCTCTATATGAACTAGCTTAGAAGTCTCTCACATCCCAATATCTAGCATCGTGCTGTGCTTCTACTCTGATGTTGGTATTTTTCATACTTTTTTGTAATTGTTGTTCTGCTATATATGAAGTAATTAATTATTTGTTGATTTAGAGCTTTTAATCTGGGTCTCCCAAGACCCATCTTGAAAGTCTCTACCAGCAAGAGAGTTAGCACCTTTTCTCTCTATGTCCTCCACTGAATTTGTAATTATTTATTTGAAAAGCAGTGGTTGGAAGTCAAGAAATATCTACTCAGTATAACCAGGGAATTGACAGAGAGAGTAATCACCTAGGAAGTGGCAGTGGGCAGCCTAACTGAGTTGCCCACCAAGAGGGGAGATTTCAGTCCCTTTGTTTCCCAGGTGAGCTCAGAGTGGTCCAAGGAATGTGCAGTGGGTGAAATCCTCCTTTTCCCCTTCTCTCCACATGCCCTTTCCTCTTCTGTGCAATTGAAAAAGAGATTTTTGACACTATGTAGTACATAACATTTTTTTGTTTGTTTCTCAACAAAAAAAAAATATTTATGGTGAATAGCTTGCTGAGAGGTAGAGAAGAATGAAAAACATCTATGTAGCAAATAAATCCCATAGCAAATAAGTAGTTTTGGAACACTGCATTTCATTTGCCTGTGGGGCATTAATGCCAATCCTAGAGGACAGAACAGAAATAATAAAATTGAGTTAAATAAAACCAAAGTGTTTAGCCTTACGAACTCACCAGCAGCCATCAGTGCCAAGCATTAATTCCTTTCCTGCTGGCAGCAGGAAGGTGGGTGAGACAATACCGTCAGTTGCACAAATTAAGTCACTGTGGCAGAAACACAACACAAATAAATAGGAAAAACAATGCAAAGAAAAGCAGACTGTTGTTGCTGCATAAACCTTCTTCCAAGCTGGAGGCGCAGAAAAAGGAAATGTAATGACTTGGTGCATGTCATCTTGTAGCCTGACAAGCCCTTTCAGAATAGAAAAAGAGTGTAAGATGCCAGGAGAGGTCTCGCTGCACATTCTGATAGAGAAAAGGGGCTTGTGGGTAGCAGAAGAATCCCCTTTTCAGCAGACTGAGAAATAGAACAAGTCAGCTGTGTTGAGCCCTGGAAAGGTAACAGAAACCCTAATCAGAATTAAGCTGAAAGAGATGAAAGATATGTGATAAGAACACACAAGTTTCCTTACTCACTGTCACTTAACTCCCATATTACAGGCCCAACTTCCAAGACCCCTTTTCACAAAGAAAAAAGATAAATCCATATTTAACAAAAAGATCTAGAAGTTTCCTCTCATCTAACAACACAGAAGCTACTTTTTCTCCTATCAGATTATAAATTTATGAGGGGAAAAAATATTTTCAATAATTTTTTATCTTTAATCATATTTCTATACATTGAAGTGATCTGTGAAATTTGTTGTTTTCAAAAGTTTTAGCACTTTCCACACATGATCCTGTTTCTTTGTTACATTCCCAACTCAGTTGTTTTCAGACAGTTCCATTATGGGGCTGCAAATAGAAGCTGGGCATAGAAATAATATCAAAGAAAAGGGACTGAGTACGTCCCACGTGCTTCTCACAACAAGGGACTGAGAAATTACTGTGGATCAACTGTAGTTCTTACAATAATTTAGAAGTCCATACTTCTGTGGTATTCATTATCTCTTCTATCCTAAACTAATTTAATCTAACTACACTGATTTGAAAGTAACATGTAACATCCAGTACCCAAAGCAATCTGGTTACTTGCTAAGTAAAACTGTACTTCAGGAGTCCGAATCAGTATTTCTCCTGTAACCAGTGCTCCAGACTGACAGGAGCATGGGGCCGGGATGTGCCACATCCATTAGCTAGACGTAGCGCTTGGAGAAGAGAGAACGTGCTGAGAGAATATTGATGTGCAGATCCTCATTGGAAAACATTGGTTTTAAGTTTTTTAGTTAGTCAATGTCAAAAAAAATCATATGTCACAATAAACAAGTAACTTGATGATACAGACAACAAACTTCTTCAGATGTGTGTATTCTGCCTTAATAGCTCAGATTGCACACGGACGTATGTGTGCTGTAATGCTTAATCCCGTGTGCTTTTGTCTCTTCTCTCCACGTGAGCAATTTGCCTAGCTGGGTCTGAGCCGCACGTGGTTGGCAAAACTCGAACTTTTCAGCACATCTCGTCTCACACACATTTTGTCTCCCATCCACAGCAAACCCTGGGTAACATGGGAGCAGTCAGAGATTACCTTTACCGCATGAATCCCTACTGTGGTGCTCCATTAAGGCCAGGGTAGGTAGGCGCGAGATCTGAGAACATGAACAAGATTATCAAACTGAGAGGCTCGGTTTGGAAGGAATAAGCCAGGCCATGGACTGCATCTGTACAGCTTCTGGGGCAGCAGTAATTTCACCCCAGTTTTTTTTTCCATTTAGTATGTAAAAGCTTCTGCAGCTGATGAGCCGGTTGTCTCATTCCTAACTTGTGCTGAACTTGAACAAGGGGGCTGTCAAAAACTTTGATTTCCAGTGTGAGCTCAAACTGTGAGCCAAAGTAAGAGTACAGATATCCCCTTTTGTCTTGACTGAATTTATACTGTAACAACGCTTGCTGTGAGGTGCTGGAGGTGATCACGCTTTTTTGAATATGATTAAGTATATCATCTTGTTTCTGCTTAACTGTCATCTCTGAGGACCCTATCTACTCAGCACACAGCCCCAAAGTCTAAGAGGTCATAAGGTCTTCCTAGCCAAAAAAGGTCATTATTTTATAATGCCAGTTGGTAGCTGACATCCAAAGTTTGTATTTATAGCCATGCTTTCTTATAAACTGTTCTGGTCCTACAGATCTAGTTGAAGACAATAAAAGCTCTGGCTTTAAGGATTCCGTATATTAGCAAATTAAATTGTTCAGGTCATTAATTTTACTGAGTCAGACAAATAATTTTTCTAGGAGTTCAGAAGAAGATTTAATTCTTTCACACTTAACAACTGGTTCCGGAGAACGTTTTTCATCCCACCCCCAAGAAAAGGATGTTGATATCGCCCTAAATGCAGCAAGAATGTAAGCTCCAAAATAAGAGAAAGGCACCTAAGTATATATTTTAATTTGCAACCTAATGTTCCAGGAATTCCCAAATGAATATGCTTGGAATTATGGAGTTTCATCTCTTAATGAACTTAATGAGAATACTGTAGTCTTAGGCCTGCAATTCAATGGTTTCACAGTTACTACATTTGCTTCTAAGTTCATATTATAGATAACCTTGAAAAAGAGAGATGGCTGTTGCAGAGGCTGATGAACGAGTGACTTGCACAAGCTGCGTAGGGGGCTTTGAGAAGTAGCAAAAGGAAAATTGGGAGGAGGGAACCTGCACTGGGGATGGATATCACAAGTGGGAATGTGATAGCTTTTGATATCACACACTCTAATCCTGTACAAATTTCTGGGATACCACTATAGTATTTTAATCTTATCAAGTTGAAATATTCTGCACAGAAGCTTCCTCCCCTCCCTGCCCCCGAAAGGAACTATTTTAAGAATTTACTTCAGTACTTTCCATCAACTACATGCTTATGGAACATGATCTTTAACCGCTATTAGCTTGGGCAGGTATTTGATTTGCCAGTCCAAATCCTTTGGCAGCAAATATTATTCTAATGAATGCTTTGTTTGAATTTTTAATTATTTTTTTGTAATTTGCTATGTCTGTTTGACTCCTGTCATCAAAGATATTAATGGAGTTAATTTAACCATAATTTGCCTCATTTAAGGAAGAATCCTTTTTTAACTTGTCATACATTAAACAAGTAAATAAGAGTTTAATTTGTAAGCTGCCTATTTTCATCTAGTTTATCTCATTTGAAGGTGAAGATTTATTAGCTTCTGTCATGTATAACTGGATAGAAAGAACATGTTTAACGATATTCATTGATGAGAAAAATAGGTTCTCACTTGACCGCATGTATTTAAAGTTACTTGAAGTATAAATCTAAACAGTTGATATTCATTTATGAGAACCGAAACTTAAGTCTATTCAAAGCGCCTTTTATTAGGTACTGATATTCTAAGTTTATATTGGTTGTTAGTGATGCATGGACAAAACAGGGACTTCCCCAAATCAGCAGAGAAGGAAAATTCTATAAATCAAATATTTATATGTATGTGTATGTATTCCTTCATATGTATTATAAGGGCGTTTAGAATTCCAAAATTATCAAATAATTTTGAGTGATTAATTATTCATATTGTACCAGCATACAGAAAATAAGGATATAAGATTCACTTCATAACTTTAAAAATAATTTTTCATAAGCTGTCGCAATACATTTCAGGGAAAACATCCAGATGTTTTAATATATATTTAAATTAAATCATGGAATATATTAACCTAGACATGTGTATAAAAATCAATAATTATGATATGCCGGTAAGAAAGTTACCATTTTTCTGTTAATAGAAAATAATGACAAATTTCAACAGCAAGTAAATCTGTAATAGTAATAATTCAATTAAGCTACTTCTGAGCTTAATCTTTCCCTTAATAAATGCTTTTGGGTTAGTAATTGCCAATTAGAAAATTAATTAAAAAGCATTGTCTGATATTGAAATGGTCATGATAATACTGCAGGGAAAAAAAAGCATGAGAATATATTCTCAATGCTACATTTCACTTTTACATATTAATTAAAAAAAAAAAGGACTGGTTTCTAAGAAGCTACAAAAGGCTTTTTAATACAAGGTTAAAACTCATACTAATACACTGGAACAAAAAAAGAGGCATTCCTTGCCAGCATGTGACAGCTCCATGAACAAATTTGTGAAGAATACAGATAGGACCACTGGGTTTTCCTTCCTCTCACATTAGTTTTGCAATAAGCTCTGCCAAGAATCTTGTTTGTTAATTATGAATTAGAAGTCCAGGCTTCTGATCAACAATTTTGTTGATAATTAGTAAATTTAAAGCCTGCAGGAAGCGGGTGGGTTTTTTCATATCAGGATAAGATTTATTTTGGCAAATTACTATCCCAGATCTCAAGTTACATCACTGGATATGGTGGTACATCAATCCCCTGTGAGAATAAGCAAGGATTTACTTTCTAAATAGAGAAGGAAACAAAAAGCAGTGTGAACATATTTCTTAGAAACATTTCCTAACCACGGAGAAAAGCAACCTCTGAACTAGCTGCCCCAGTATTATCCAAGAGATGCAGGTACCACGCAGTGGGTTGTAGTCACCAATTTTTACAGCTGTTTTATTTGCAAAATTCTTCAGCTTTATATCACATTCTTTGTAGATTTGAGGTTCATTCAAACAAATCTAAATGTGAACTCAGTTTCGGAGTGGTTCCTGCTTTAATTTTTGGGCAGGGTGAAAGGGGGCATCCTCTGGTTCTTGAGAAGCAAAGGGAATGAATGAATGTTGGGATTACCAAGACTGTGTGAATGTGATGGAGGGTGGGCTATGTGAATGGTTGCTGAATTTTTGTGGTTTTCTGCTCTTTCTTAAGAAAAAGGACAAAGACAGAGTTTGTGCAACTAGCTTATTCTTATTTCTTTGAAGAGGAAAAGTGTGTGTGTGTGCCTGAAATCTGGACAATCAAGCAGTATTCCTGAGTTTTCAATCAGCATGAAGCAGTGCATAATTAGCCTGCTGCAGTTATTGCTGTGAACTTCCTCAAATCTTAGTTCAGTAATCATAAAAACTTGATGTTTAGCATTTGCTTGTCAGCCTAGTTTTAAATGTCTTCCTCTGCTATTTATTTCTATTACTAATATATATAAATGGGTATCACATGGCACTTCACGTGAAAATAAATTTCACTTAGTGTGGTAGGGTGGTAAGGTTGCAGGTTTTAGCAGAACTGTCTGAAACGGTATTCCCACGTAGCTGCAAGAAGTGCAGTTCCTGAGAATCCAAACTAATGGCAGTCTGTCTTTCCCAAGGGCATTTTAGGAATATTTAGCATGTGAACACATACGAAAACTACAGTGGGCTGGAGAGAGTACTGAATTGTACTCAGCATTATTGAAACTGAAAGGCAGCAAAGAGGTCTAGAAATGAATGGGCTCCTAGAGGCTTTTTTATAGATTATGGGGGGAGAATGTGTTATAATAAAAGCTAATAAGAGCTTTCCTGCCTTCGATAGACTCTACCTTCAACTAACCTACAGCTATCAGGAGTCAGTAATCCATGTTGGATAAAGAGACTTTGAGGAGCAATTTTATTCTATTGGAATGCACCAGCTTGCACAATAGATTTGTTCGCCTTTTGCAGGCAGCCTTCATAAAAAATAATATTTCTGAAGCTCCGCAAAGCACTTTTTCTGTTTTCGTTCTGCAGTTCTCTAATTGGATGAATGGGCTGCAGGGGCCTAGAAGTTGGACTAAGTAAAATTTGCACTCTTTGAAAAACCAGCCAAACAAAACATATCAAGCAGTTTCACATGGTACTAGGATAAAATGAACATAAAAGGAAAGCCTATTTAAAGAACAGTGCATTAATGTTTTAGTGGTGTTCATTTCAGGCCAGTAGGTTTTACATGAGGCTTTTTCCCTTATGGGAAAGTAATATGCTCCAAGGTGAATAAGTGTAGATCCTTTTCATAAGAGGTTGAAGGAATAGGCATTGGGAATGCAACAACAGTGGTGTACTGAACACAGAATTGGGATATAGTGCCATAAGGCTAATTAACATCATGTACTCCCATTGTGTTCCCTTAGGGGAAATCATGGTTTTAAATGCTAAGTATGTAGATTGAGACATTCTTAATCTGGGCGAGTGGTGCAGCAAAACATTACTCACTGAATAACAAAAGGAATACGAAATTGACTATGGGCAGTATATTTCAAATAAAGTGCAGTGTCCTTTTTCTCCTCTTCATTGTGTTTAGTAACACTGATTTATTCACTGAATAGAAGATGGAAGATGTACTATTTTAGACTTGGAGCATAGGATTTGTTTTATTGCACTGTATAAAGAATTTTGACATCTGATGGGTTTGTCCTATGGAGTATTTTTCCTTTGGTGCAATCTCGATGTTAGAAATGACAGGAATAGTCATGCAGAATCTTTTTGAAGGGTCAATAGAAATAAGTCCTTCAAGAAGCATTGATTTGCAAGTTTTTCCCTTACATATGTTAGGTGCTCCAGAACATCCCTTATGGGATGCTACTGTAGCAGACTCAGTATTGCAGCCAGTATCGCCTGCTACTGCTTAGAGTTCCTACTTTTCAGGTACGAGGTAGAAAAACACTTGCAGAGACATAGTATCTTTTCTTTCCTCATTTCTTACGTCCCAGTTGGCACCCAGAACTTTTCAAGAGAGTCAAGTTGAATCGCTGACCTAGGATAAAGTTTTTCTGTCACCCATTCTACCCATCATCCTTTTATTAAAGACTTTCCCAGAGAACTTTTGTTCAATGTCAAGAAACAAATCATGACTCTAGATGTACACATGCATGTGATCAAATAGACTACCATCATCTTCAGAGTTGACAATAGAAAAATATTTATACATGGATTTAGTGATGGAACTTGTTATGGACAGCAGTATTTGCAACTTTTGCTGGCCACTAATGTCATCCTCATAACTGAATCTAGTTGTGCATCATCTGTGAAGAATTCTGTTCACGGACTGAATATATTCAAATATGTGGTGAGAGAAACTCCTCACCTATGCACAGCCAATGATTGAAAAGTTGCGAGTGAAGTGGGGAACCATTCCTTCAGGAGGGCTAGTTGGTGAGCTGAGACAACTTTAGCAAGATGCTGAATGTGGCTGCCAAGAGGGAAGGAGAAGGTACGTTTTCTGGGGTGATGTGAGAGATGCATCCTGGAAAAGGGGGAGACTGCAAGTGTAGCAAGCAACTTCAGGGTGAATCTGGGAATCAGACTGGGAATAGGAACAAGACAAAGGGCAGGGAATAAATACATCATTCTTTTAAGGGTAAAATATTTGAAAGCTGAACAAGTAAAACAGGCTTTTGCATGGGAAAGAGACTTAGTAGATGAATCAGCACATCTGCTGAGCTGTGCTGGTGTGATGAGGAGATGACAATACGTTGCTATTTGGATTGTTCATAGACTTTATGGCTTTGTAGGACATCTTTGCCTTGAACAACTTTTTGTCCTGTATCTGAATTAGGCAGAATCCATGTACCTTTAGCAGAGCTGAATTTTGTGACATATCTAGGAATAGCAACAATTGTAGGTCTGAGTCTAATGATTCTGAGCTGTGGTTCAAACTTCAAGTGTAGTGCAGATCACAGTTTAAAATACCTGACAGTGTTTGATTTGCCTTCTGTCATTGAAGGAGAGAGCAAGTTAAATGGTCTGTACAAAAAAGCTATTGAACAAATAATTTTAAAAAAAAAGAACAAGAAGAATGTATTTCTTTTTCTGCTTGGTTACTAACAGTAGCTTTTTGGTATTTTCAAAAATTCATGTTTCATAACAAAAAAAATAGCACTACCTATTTAGAAAGCTGTTCATATTTATGTTTCCATATATATATGCCTGTATCTTTTTCTGGCTTATGTGCAAACACATGCACACATTCTAGGTGTAAGTAACCTTAGTTCACCACTTCTAAAGATTACGCAAAATATTTTCAACTTTTCCTTCATTTTCCCACTCTTTCAGAAGACTGAAAAGAGAAAGCTGCCATTTTTTGAAGTAATGGATAAATACATGTAAGAAATTATTGCAACTCTCGATTCTTTTCTGTACAGCAGCTCTTATCATATGTGAAAAACAGTATGTTTAGGGTTTGTAAGAGTATTATCCTTTACATTCAAGAGCACATATGATCTCTCTCAGCCACAGAAAGGTGTATAGTTTGGAGATCATTTCTCAGTGCTTGTAAACAAAGCATATATGACAGAGACAAATGAAAACTCACGTGAGTTTTTTTGAGTGATGGGGATTTTTAAGATTGTATTTGACTGAGGGCTGAATATTTGCTTCTTGGGTGTCTGCTTGCTTTTAGCTTTTTTCTGAAACAAACAGTTGTGTGGAGGGGTTTTTATCTGTTTGTTAGGCTGGAGGTTTTGGTCAATCCTACGACTGCCCCTTCCTTTCCCCTTCTTTTTCTATGCAGGATGTAATACTTGTTCTCTGAATCATGCTGGGGCATATTTTGGGAATTCATGGGATTATCACCAGGGCTACTGCTATCAGGCAGAACACATGCACACTTTATTATCTCATCCAACAGGTTTTCATTTTCTATGCACATTGAGTCAGCATAGAGGGGGAAACATGCTACTGGCAGAATTCAATAAATATAACAGTCTTTTCAGTGCTGCAGAAGCTCATTCTGTCATGATAATTCAAAATCTAAAAATTTCTTATCATCCTTATTTCCTGTCTCTTCCTTTCTCTCACCTGCCCTTTAAAAACGGATGGAATCCTGACCCTGAGCAGCCTAAAAGATGGTGCGTATTACTAGGCTATGAATTGATTCAATTAGTCAAATGAATTTGTGGAGCCTCTGATATGTAAACATGCAGGTGCAACCAGCATACCTTTTTGGGAACCGTGATCCCTGACAGTCAGTTTGGAAGATAAGACAGGCACATTAAGTGAAAACACCTGTTAAAGAAACTAGTTACGTGAGTTTTCCAACACTCTGAAGAACATCAGTCTGGTAGTTTAATAATCTACTTGGATTGAATTATAATTTATTGCATGTATACAGACTGCATAGGGTGTGGATCTCTATTTTGAGTTGATGAGAACAGTAAAATCTGGTGGGGTTTGTGAAAAAAATACAAGCGATGAGACAAGGTTAACTCATCATAGAAACCGTATCCACATGAAGTTGGCTGTAGAACAGTCAGTGTAGGTGTCTGCCTCTCCCCTGGACACTGTGACCCTAAACTGCTGCTATGTACCAGCAGGCATCAGCAACTCGCAGCTTTTTCTCTTCACTTTGGCTTTTCCCTGTTCTCCCCTTCCCCAGCAGGAAAAAATAAAATCAAATCAAGCTTTCCTGGCAGTGTTTTGTCAGTATGGGTGCAGGTACCCTAAATACAGCTGACTGCTCACAGATGAGCTTTCTACAAGCTCCTGACCAGGTTGCCTCTCCTGCACAGCCTGAGGCAACACGATGGGAATCTGGCACTGCCTCATCCAGCGAGCAAGAACGAGTTGTGCTCTGGCAGAATTACCTACAAAAAGGGTAATTTCCCCTCATGCCATCTGCCTCTGACAGTGCCTTTGGAAGTTTGTTGTATAGACATGGTTTAGTATTTTAAGCAGACATTTCGTTCTAATGTATTTATTAGAGCTGATGTAACTCGGTTAGGGTAAGGATAAAATTTGCGTCTGTGATTATTAACATCTCTGCACATCTGAAATTTAAGGCTTAAAACTCTTGGTGTGACATGCAGTGCAACCTGTCCAATTCACTTACTGTTTTTGTTTGCCTTTTTTCCTTCTCCTGTTATGATTTCCTTCCTTTGTAGGTGACTTCTGGGTCTCAGAGGAAGTGTTTATATTTTTATGAGTTTCCTTTGGTGCTTGTTTCCTCCGAATTGATTTTCATAACCACTTATGCCACTCCTTATCCATTTGGAGCGTGATCCTTTTTTGCATGGATTTTTCCTCTGTCTTCCCATTTAGATCCTTGTCACCCACCTCTCAGTCCGTTGTGTGCCATTTTCAATTCTGCTGCCTTTTTTTCTACGTTAATCCACTTTCACAGTTCTCTTTTTACATATCTTCACATTCAAGCCTGTGCACAGAGTCTGGAAATTCTGCATGTTCTAGTTATGACAGGACAGAAGTTAAGTTTGGGGTTTGTATCTCTCCTTGACAAAATTTGAGGAAGGTGTTCTGAAACCTTTCATCACGTTAGCGATAATAATTCCATCTCTGTCTGTACCAAAGTGGAGGAAAAAAGAACGTTTAACTAGTGAGATCATATTTTCATAATCAGAAACCAGCCCATCTGCAACAAAGTTAATTGGAGATACTTTGCAATTTGGGGCAAAACACAAAAGCCATCATTTCATTGTATTGGAAATGAAGTGTTCAGGTAGAAGATAACTCTGGCAGTAGGAATGAGGCACATAGGTAGGAAAGAGGAACTGTAGTCACAATTCAAAGACATTATGGCAACAAGCTGAGAAATCTATTTTTCTAATTACAAAAGAAATAGCATATGCTTTCTTCTACTGCACCTATCTCTGAAGGATGACTTAATCAATGACAGCATTGTGGACCAAGCCTTTATTATCCCCAGTCATGCTCTTCTTGGGTTTATAGCAACAAGATCTAAATTCTAACTCTATGTTCAGGCACTCTGGTTGACACTTCCCAAGTGTACACGTGCTCACTCTGTGCATTTCTGCAAGGCAGGCCTTCAAATGAAATGCAGGATTTTGAAGACCTAATTTTTAGCTTCCTTTCCTCTGTGCTGGAAGTGTTTGTCTGGAACATACAAGAAGGATTGCTCAGATGTGGGCAGTCAGAAAGCACAGAGCCTTCCTCTTCAGCTGGTTGGAACAGGTTAAAGCTCTCTGCCCACCATATAGCAAGGAGTGTGCAGACGATCCATTACCCTCCATAACCCTCTACATAGTGAAGAACCTAAATTTTTCCTTTCCAGCTGTGCCCTTCTCTGTTTATGTTTTTTCTTTTATGAGCCTCATCATAGGTCTTTAAATATGGGATGTTGTTTGCTAAGAAACCACTCCATTATTCCAGGAACATATGTTCGTGACAAGTACAAGTCATGAACATTTGAATAGTCTCCATCTGGCAAGAATTAACATAGTATCATAATAAATGAGAAGTGTTAATACTAAGAAGCTTGTCTGGGAATTTTAGATTTAACCAATATTTCTAGTTATATATATGGAATTTCGTTTTGGTTTTGCTTTGAAGAGCATAGATAAAGGTATGATTTACCATACCAGAACTGACTGCAAGCCATGGGATGTTTCCAGCAGTGTAATTCTTGAAATAACCTGATTATAAAGTCTCTGTGAAATCCCTAGGTGCTTTTTAGCTTTTAAAAATACTTCTATAATAAATGAAAAAATAGAATATATTACTGTATGGTCTAGTAAAGACAGTAATGCATGAGTGCCAACTCAGCATTCTTTGTTAACATATGTACTTTAAACCCTTCAATGCCTCTTGAGTATATAACATAGTATCTAGCATCCATATGGAGGCACTGCACTCATTTAAATAACAAGTGCACAGTAAAATTATCTTGGCTCCAGAGTGCATGTTGTTTATTAAAGGGAGTTACTCTTACTTCCTAAATTAAACAAACAAACAAACAAAAAATTTTTTTAACTGAACCTTAAGCCTAAGCTATTAACCACTAGAAATTTTGAGACAAGATGAACTCTTACCATAATATAATAGATACTGGTTTTTACTCACTACTGTGTATTCTGAAGAACAGCCAAATAGATTTTCAACAGTCAGCGTTCCCATTGCAACTTTGAGTACAGCTAGTTTTACTGTGCATTTCTGCAGGCTTCATAAAGCTTCCTCTGTTCTGTTTTCAGTTTATTTTGATAATCGTGCAGTATTTTTGAATGCATGGAAAAGATACACAACAACATTATGGAGGCTGTACTTTTTGTTGTGGTCTTCGTTAATATCGATGTATTTAAGAACACAGCAGCCCTGCCTCACTTGAGTTAAACATGATTTTTTTTTTTCTAGCAAGCTTTTCTTTTCTGATTATATTCCATTTAAATTGGAATTTCCTCTGCTACTCAGACTGCATGCATCCTTGTGCCATGCGTACGCCTTCCTTACTGCCTGAAGTGGAATAATTTACAGTTGAGAAAATTATTCTCGCTTTGCTATAAATCTAAAATGAAGTGAAAAGGCAAATTTGTAAGGTAAAAATCTTATGATGTTCAAAGTAAAAATGTTCAGAAAAGTACATTAAGATCAGCTGTGGCATGTGGAGCATTTATAAATGATAAAAGTGTTGGGTAGGACTTCTGAAAGAAAGACAGAACACAGTTTCATCTAGTGACGGGCATATAGTTTCCCCAAAGGGGCAATGAGCACACAAAAAGTAATCTTCAGTTCCAAAGGAGCAAAACCAGAGTGGGGGGAAAGGAATTGTTTTGCTTTTTTTTAATATTTCTTACTCATTTCTGCTTTACAACACTTGATAATGTCTCAGCTTGTGGCGTATTAAGGCACGGACTCAGTTCGGCAGTGAGACTGAGACTGAGACTGAGACAAGTTTATTTGCTACAGCAAAGCTATATATGCCAAAGTTTGTACCCTGTACAGATCCTCCTAGTACTTTACCACTGTTCAACGTTAAGCAATACACACATCCTGTGTGCAGCTGTTCTTCTGCTACCTGATAATGCAGCGCCAAANAAAGAGGCAGAAATTATCTCAGCAGAATTCCAAAAGGTTACATCGTTTTTACATTCTGAATCAAAAGCATGTGTTGTCCTTTTCATTCTGTGAGTGCGGTGGAGACCTGTATGATCATGGAAATATTTGGAGTTAAAAGCATTAGGTGGCCGAGGCTACAAGGT
>VYXH01009052.1:8697-42096 GCA_013397275.1 Burhinus bistriatus | reverse complement strand
TCCTGGATTGCTTATGTCCTGTTCTGTTGCCTTTCAGCAGATGTTGAGGTGACTAAAGTCTCCCATGGACCAGAACTCAGACTCATGTCTCATGCAGACATAACACTTCTTTCAGTTGTCTGAAGAAGATTGCGTCTACTTCTTCCTGATAAGGTGGTCTGTAGCAGACACCCACAACAATGTCAACTATGTTGGTCTGCCATTTAATCCTGACCCATAAACTCTCTGATGGAACACCATCTGTCCCATAGTGGACATGATTTCATTCATTCAGCTGCTGTCTCCCTTCTCACTTTCCTAGACTGTCCCTCCTAAAGACCCTGTATCCAGCTATTGTGGCATTCCAGTCATGTGACCAATCTCACAGCATCTCTTTGATCCCTGTGAGACTGTAGCCATGCAACTGCAACTCTAATTCCTCTTGTTATTTCCCAGGCTGTGTGTACTAGTGTATAGGCACTTCAGAGAAGCTCTCTGTCATGTTGATTTTCCAGAAAAGGTATGAGACCTTCCCCCATAATGCTGCTTCTTGGTACTTCCTTTTTTGTGTACTTACACTTGGGGTGGGCCTTTTCTGCTCTGTTTTACTGACTATGAGGTCTTCTCCACACCACCCTGCATCTTTTGCTTACCAGCTCAGTCCAACACTTCCCCATGTGACTGTGGGTCATCATCTCTTTTCTCTATCATTCTTACCTTAAAGGTCTCCTCACTAGGTTGGCTAATCAGTTGGCAAAGATGCTTTTGGCCTGGTTTGTCAGGTGGATTCCATCTCCTCCTAGCAGACCAATCCTCAAAGAGGGTCCCATAGGCATAAAAGCTGAAAACTTGTCATTGACACCAGCTGCAGAACGAGTTGCAGGAGCATTTCTCAAGTCTTTATTTGCACTGTTAGAATTGAGGCAAAAAAACACCTGGCACATCTTGCTGTTGATCATCATCCTAAGAGCCATGTAAGTCACACTTGATATGCTCCAGGTCTCATTGGTGCTCATGTGGAAGAGCAGCAGTAGTAACCCAAGGCTGGACAAATGTCAGCAGCCTCTCTACAGTGTCCGAGATCCAAACGCCGAGACAGTAGGTCAGGTCAGCAGATGGGGGCCTCTGTCCCGTGCAGGAGCAAACCTTCCACTACTGTCACTTGTCACTTCCTCCCAGTGTTTCTGTGTGGCTCAGGGCCAACTGGTTCTGATGCTTCATTGGACAGAAATTCCTGCCCCTCATCTACAATGAAGGCACTGAACCTATTCTGTAGCTAGAGATCTGCAGGTGGATCAGGAGCCTTCCTCCTGTTGCCAGAAGTCACAAGCTGCCAGCCTTCACCATCAGAGGAGTCTCCACTTCCAAACCTGCTAAATACAGACTCTGACTGCCCCTCCTTTTAGTACAGTTGGGGATTTAGGCACTTGTACCTTCAGGATCTTGTAGAAGATCCAGTCAGCCTATTCCTCATGTCTCTGATGCTGCAAAGTCTGCCAACCTCCTCTAGCAGCTCCTTCAATTGTTGACATAGATTCTCTACCAGTGCACACCTCCTGCAGGCAAGGAGGCAACCTCCCACTTCCTAGCCTCAGCAAGAGGCCCCAGGTACTCCCTGCGCTCCCTGAGACCTACAGAGCTGCATTCTTCCATCAGGAGCTCAATCTGATTTGAGGTCTCTGATGTGTCTTCGATATTTCTCTTATGTCTCCTTCCATTCTTGGATTGAACTTCTGAATGCTATACCGGCAAGATATAACTGGCAGATAGAAATCTTCTGTTTATGTATACGCCCCACAAACAATTACTAGAGTAACAGAAATATGTACTGTTTGTTATGTGGTTTGTGAAAAGCACCACTGATTTCACATTGTTGGCCTTCTTGCATCCTAGTCTTTCAGATCCCATCCTCTTGGGTTAGGCAAATATTCGTGTCTTCTTTAGAACTGGTCTACAGTCAACTTTTTGATAGTAAATATCGTCCACTGTGTATTTGGAATTCTTTTCAGGAGCATATTTACTGGAGGCTATTGGGCTATATGTTCCCATTAATGCAGCCTGTGCATTCAAGCAACATGCCAGGAGTCAAGAAATTACTTGGCTTCCCATGTCAGTTGAGTAGCTGTTCTGCTGGCACCTGTACTCAAATGTGTAAGAGAACAAAAGACCTAACTTAGCAATAAGGTAGTTTCCATGTGTGGTTGGGTTAGTTTGCAGCCCTCATAAACGCACTAAATTGATGCACTCATACGAAGATGTCCACTGTACAGATAGCTAACATAAGCTCTGTGGAGAATCTACATACATAAGGATCTAAGTGGGACAGAGGTTTTGAGTACAGGTCTCTAGGGAAGTGGGTGATACCTTTGGCACTTAACCAGATTATACAGTCTTCCGAGGAAAGGCAGAGGAATATAATCATGAGCAAGTGGAAGGGGGATAAATACGATGATGATGATGATGATGATGATGATGAAATAATTGCTGAAATAAAAATAAATATTACCTCATGAATTCCAAAGTGAGCATAGGAATCAAAGTAATAATCCCTGGATGTCATCTCTTCTGGATTGATGAGCTTTGCCATCTTGCCTCGGCCTGGGCAACTTGGTTGCAATGGGACATGTATAACAGATTGAACTGGCTTTGGAACAACAGTAGGCTGAGGAGGCTGGGATGGGATGGGGCAAACCTAGGAGAACATAGAAAATTGTTAAGAGGCATCACTAAAAGAAAACATTTCTCTCTATGTCTAGCATAGTAATATGATTGTAACTAGCCAGGAGATAATAAGACCAAAGACATCTAGGATATCATAAGTGAAATTTAGGCTGCATTCTGTTCCTGGCTCTTTAACTTATTTGCTCTGCCTTGGAAATTTTCTTTAATGGCTTTTTTCCTTGATGTTCCTCTGCAGATACCTACATCAGTGCAAAATAATGGCAAATGACTGGTGTTGGCTGAAATGGGTGACTCCAAACATTGACCCAAGGCAGCTAAGAGCTAGGTTTTCTCCTTTAGTGTCGTCTTCTGTCAAACTGCCACAGCTTTGTGAGAGGAAAGTTGTAATAAATAAAAGAAGAGCTCACAATCAAAGGATTTTGAACACAGTGTTGCCAACATGAAGGACAGGATTCATAATCAATTCTTAATTGTCAGGTAATGTATCTGGCTGTATTGATGAGGTAGGTCTGAGAATGCTCACAATATGTGAAAGTCTCTGACACTATCTGAAAGACTCAGAATGTTCAGAAAGCACTGTAGGAAGCTGTATGGGACATGTGATCCCTTAATTTAGTTTCCCGTTGTTGGGATATGCAGGAGTTATACGTTACCAACACCCTCTGACCCACTGCACTTAATTTTTCCTTGCATATTGCATCTCCAACACCAAAATTTCAGTAGTGCCAGAATGCTCACACTCCCTTGACTCAGATTTGACATGTGTAGCATCTAAGACAGAAGACAGAATGTTTCGCAAACATGAGACACAGACCAGGGTCTGGCTCATAAGTACCTCTACATCTTTCATCTTTAACATGAAGCAAAATGCTGAAAACTGAGCTTCACAGGTGCACTGCCACCTGCAAATTATGGGTCAACAACTTCATACATTAAGAAGGTCAATTCTACTTAAAATATGTCACCTCCTCTTGTACTTCTTTTTATTTTCAGATTTAGTGGATTCCCAGCGGGGACCAGATTTGCCTGAATGTCTCCTAGATACTTTCATAAAGTTCACTCTGTCTTCTATAGCTTGATACCGCGAGACATCAATCCCTTGTACTCTCTCTGAATAGCATCAATTAGCCTAGTTTAGTTCACTTCAACATAAAAAAACCCAAAACCAACACATTTTTTCCCTTGTTCATTTGAAGATTTAAATGTGTCATCTTTTGATGGCTTCTTTAGTCCAATCTGAGAAAAATGAATACTCATGGTTTATGTTCCTGTAACACCTTTGTCCCCAAAGATCCAGAAGTGCTTTATTTATAGGTCTTTTCTATTTCCGATGTTTTCAACTTTATCACCTCACCCAGTTCATCTCCCACCCAGAACACAATTGCTCCCAATTGGTATTTGTATTTCTGTCCTGTCTGGTTTTAAAATGTCCATCTGCAGTCATTTCTCTTAAAAGACTATTTCATTGCCTGTTCATTGCAAGCAACAGCTTGACAGCTCATTTTGTCAAGGTGTTGCTTGTAACATTCAACTCTTACAAATTTAATCCTGATACTTTTAATTACATATTTGAGGTTATAGCCTAACATTTTTCTCCATTGGTGTACACAATATCAAATTTTTGCAGTTACCTTGCCCTGTAGTCCTTTCTGTATCTGTCTGCTGGGTTACAAAGACTTAAACTGTAGATGTTCAGAATTTTGTTTTAATTTAAAATGAACTCTGTAAGGTCTTACACTTTTCTCCTAAATTTTACCTCTACATCATTTTAGAAGTGAAATATGTAAATATAACTGTCACTGAACTCTTCATTCTGTTCCTGTCTTTGGTAAGAAGGTCTCCAGACACAAGATAGTACATCATACGCAATTGCTTCAAAAGCTACCTATTGAAGAAATCTGTCGGTTTTTGTAAATGAAACCAAAGGGATACCAGCATTTCTATTGCTGTCAAACTACAAATTCAGATGTGGTTTGCTGTACAGTAGAAAGCATTTTCTACAGGAAAAGAGACTAGACTTGAAGATGCATCTTCTGTTTGGGTCTCAGGCAGTATCAGTTCTGCTCCTGGCTGCATGGAATTTGTCTATACAGGTTTATGAGAACAAGGCTTATTCTGACTAAAGATACAGAATGTAACTAAATTCAGCAACTCAGGCTAGGAAAGTTGCCTGAATGATTTTGTTTGCTGTAAAGGAATTAACATTGTTTTCTCACAGTCTGCAAGACAGCTGAATTCTGCTACAGCCAAGGAGTGCCAAGATAACTTTCATTAAGCTACTGAGGCAGTATTAGACCTTTGACTCACAGTACTTTTCAGGTTTACCTAAAGTACCTGAAGACTTACTGCTCTCAACTGTCCATCTACGTCTCTGCCAGACAGTACATATCCCAAGTAGTGCAAGAAGTAGAAGTCTATTAGGTCTGCTTCTCAGCTGTCTCAGTTTGTAGCCAAGAAGCCCGAGGTAAAATGTTGTGTGACAATGTTAGGCTATGAATACCATTAGGTCATGTCCTGTCCATCCTGTGCTATGAGTATCATAGCCTCATGCAGAAGGGGTAACAGAAAATCGGATAGGGGTGGTGATCTTCTCAGCACTCTGTCACAGGGACCATAAATCAGCTGCTTCATTTCTGCTTTGGTTTGCAAATCTGTTACTTGTTTGAAAGTTAAAAAGGAATTTAGATACCTAAATGTAAGTACAAGATAGGAACTGTGATACCTTTGTGGATCTGACCCAGGCTAGTATAAACTGTCAAGATTCTTAATGGGGACTATCTATTGGGAAAAAGCCAGAATCCTAGTGACAGGTCACATATTAAGCAAGCAAATTTCCACCTGGGTATAAGGGAATAATTCTTCCCCCTAAGAGGCTAAGCACTGAAAGAAATGCTTAGAGGGTCTGTGGGGCCTCCAACCTTGTAGATTGCAAAACTTAGCTGGTGAAGATCCTTAGCAGCCAGACCTAGCTTTAAAGTTATCTTTTATCTGAGCAGGATGCTGGATTAGATGACCTCTAGAGGTCCCTTCCACCCATATTATTCTACGATAGTAAGACATGGAC
Source organism: Burhinus bistriatus (assembly GCA_013397275.1). NCBI lineage: Eukaryota > Metazoa > Chordata > Aves > Charadriiformes > Burhinidae > Burhinus > Burhinus bistriatus. The sequence goes on along the minus strand of VYXH01009052.1, from coordinate 36,371 downwards.
AGTTATATTTGTACTATGCAGGAGATACAGGTGACAATGGCAGGATAAACTTATAAACCTGAGCCCAGTGTACATAATGGGGCGAGTTATACATATGGGTTTATAGATTTGTACACACAATAGGAACAGAACCTGTTTTCATGAGATTAAAAAATGCATACTATGAGAAGAACACGAGGACATGACACTCTGGAATTAAAAGCTTTTGAAGCTACATGTAACAGAACTGGACGGAAATGATAGGAAATGAGATGACAGAATGTAAGGATTGGAGTGATGTTAAGTATCTGTAGCATATACAAAAGTCTGAGCAGTTCTAGACCATTCTGTGTGCCAGTGCAGCTAATAAAAATGCTCTTCATCCAATCTGCCATCTTGACCACTTACTGCCCATTACAGCGCAACTTGGGTACAGCAGCAAAAATCAGGTGACAAATTGTAGTTATGGATGTTGAAATTTAATTGAAGTCGTGTTCCTTTTTATAAAGATGGATATTTTGCAGTGCATAGAGTAGAAGGTCTAGTGTGGGGCACAAACACTCCCAGTTCAGCATAGAACAGAAGGAAATATGAGAGAAATGTATTACTATTAACTGAAATTTACTCTTTGCAAAGTACCTCATGAAAGGATAGTAAAGCATTATATAAAAAGTGCTGAGAGGTACCTTTCTTTAGGACAAGGTTGCATTTTTATTATCTTTGGCATGCGATAGACCTAATGTCTATTATTGTTTTAGATTTAATGTCACAGACAACTGCAACACCTTCTTGGTTTATAAGATCCCTGTTACAAGGAACAGCTGGAGAAATGCCTCGTGTTTTCACCTAGACCTTGTTATGTAGAACAGATGGTCTATCATTAGACTGTTGCTCATCTGTTTGCTTGAGTTGCTTAAGCCTCCTGAGGAGTGAGCTAAGTTGCACTTCTCACATGCTGGCTAAAGTCTCAAACCTGCTTTTATTGAAGTCAGACAGCTTTGCAGCTTCAGTTCACCAGGGAATCATGTTTTAGAACCGCTGCCCTCTGGTGGATAATATTAAAAGTGAAGTACAGCTGACATACGGCTAAATTAATTCTTCGTTTCATGGGGTAGACACCTTTTGTGGCCCTCCTCTGGACCCACTCCAACAGGTCCATGTCCTTCCTGTGCTGAGGGCTCCCGAGCTGGACACAGTACTCCAGGTGGGGTCTCATGAGAGCTGAGTAGAGAAGCAGAATCACCTCCCTTGACCTGCTGGCCACACTTCTTTTGATGCAGCCCAGGATATGGTGGGCCTTCTGGGTTGAAGCACATGGATATATATAGTATATGGATATATAGAGCATATGGATTTGTTACAGTTTAATGGTCACCGTCACGAGTCAAGAATCTGAAATGTGGAGAATTAAATAGAGGACAATTGTAAAACTCATGAAGGAGGCAAGCTGTGATGTTCTGTGGCTAGATGTTCCGCGGTTTAGTTTCCATTCTTCAGTGTAATTAGGAATGAAAGAGATGGATATACTCAAGCACACTGGTTATTTTGACACAAGATTGACACCTATAATTAAATCTGGCAAGCAGAGAATAAAGGCTAGACCACCAGGGCTATGGTGTTTCTGAGAGATATTCCAGACTCAGCCATTTTCTGGCTCAGTACCATATATCAGGACAGTTAGGAACAACGTGCTTTCTAATAGAGCTCTTCTGAATTTGGTGCCTTGCTGAGAAGTATGGGCTTTTTGGCTGTTGTACGTTACAGCAGCCTTTCTCCTGTTCCAGAATCCAGTCTGAAAAGTTGACTCTGGTGTGTAGATCACAGAGCAGCACAAACTGCGGACAACAGCCTCACAAGGCCGGTGGTTCTCACAGGTTGCAGCTTCCGGTCTCATACAGATTTACAGATATGTCTGGCATGGTAACACTACAAGTTCCTGCTTTCCACTGGGGCATGCCATCCCTTTTAAGGATTCATGAAAAGCAAATAAAACCAAACAATGAAAAAAAAATAATTCCTTCCTACCTTTGTATTGTTTTAAGCCTCTCCTTTTCTGACTAAAGAAGGTGAAAATTTAATTTAATTTCACCATTCTTCATTCATGTGGTAGAAGCTGAGACATTACAGTAGTGAAAAACAGGAAGGTGCCTTAATGAGTGCTCCTCAGCCTATCAATGTTGACTAAGTGAAATTCCAGTATCATCATGGGAATTTAAAATTAAAAACTGGGGTCAACTGTGAGAGCTAAGAATGCTATTGCCAGCCATATGTTATGTAATTGGTATTACTTCTATCAAAATCTGAAGTGCACCTAATACCTAAAATAGCCATTAAAGGCCACGGAGCACTTAAATTGACTGATCACCATGGAATACTTTTCATTCTCTTCCATTCAATTATCCAGAGAAAAAGCAGTAGGTATAAACTATGTAGTATGTTTTCCTGCAACAGATTTTCCTTCTGAGATTTCTGGTTTTCAGGAGTTTTGACAAATCTCTTCTCTTTGCAGTGCTACATCCAAAACTCTTCAGAACAAAAGCAATCAAGATGCACAGATACAGGAAGGGGAAACAGCCTGTTGTTCTGACAGGGCTGTTAGAGGCTTAACTTTTATCGAAGTTCAGAGGGAAGGTTTGAGGTATGTCTATTGCCTGTCTATTCTTGAAAGTGACGAAAGAGGAAAAGCTGATAGAAGAATTTTCCATTTGAATTAGGTTATAGCCTCTGGGAAATAAAGAACTTTTCCAAGTTTAGTGTCATTTTATTTCTGATTTGCCTTTCGGGGAGTTGCATAAGGGTAAGAAATACCTCTGCATTAATAAAATGCATCAGGTCTTCCAGCTGATTTTAAAATATTGGTCACAAACTCAAGGAATCTAAAAGTAAACCACATCAATTTCATTCCTGGGCATTCATTGCAAAGTCACCTCTACATTTGATAGTGACAATCGTTAACATTAAATACGTACTGCTTGCACTGATACTGGTATTTTAGTGTCCCATCTGTCCTGATCAGGCAAGCACTTCTATACCACCAAGTAACACTCAGATATGTTATGCTGTTCAGGGGCCAAACTCACACTACCACTTCCAACTCTCATGATCAGGTTTGGCATGGCAGAGTGAGAAGGTTGCAAAGGTATCATATTGCTGGAACAGCACTGGCTTAAACTACAGTTGTTAGTCTATCCCTTCCCCTTGTATTCTGCAATACAAGTAGTCAAATAGCACCAGTCTTGCCTCATTTTTTGAGACGTGATGGAAAACCTCAGATTTATGTGTGGCTGTCTGAGTGGAGTCTTCAGGTTCTGTCAATCCAGCACTAGTTCTAGCGCACCTGGGTACTATGAGGAAGTAGCTGGAACAAGGGTAATAAGTCTTCCTGTGTGCACATGAACACTGGTAGTTCAAGGTTCCTGGTGAGTGATGCTTGGGTAGATTTGGCACTTTGTAATCAAATAGGATGAAGAAATTGTTCCATGCTATGTTTCCCTGGGAGTAGCTCAAAGCCTACATTGTCATTTACCAAGTCATGATTCAGTTTCTTTTTCTCCTGTAACGTGGGGCTCAGTAAATAATGAGTTTTCTAGGACTGCCTTTGCACAAACTAGTTGGACTAGCTGGGAGGAGGATCTAGGTTTGTCACTGCTCTGTCCTTGTTGGCTCCTTCCCTTCTACGTGCATCAGAGGGGACTCATCAGTGTCACTTTCTTTCTACTGTATAGCTCACAGTGTAGATAGACAGCACTGGAGAATAAAAAGACTGCCCTTTCACTTCTGCAGAGTCCAGTATTCAGTGTGCAAGGCCCTATAAAAGAAGATTCCATAATGTGTGGTGGATCACCCAGGTAAGTTGACATAACTCCACATAAATTCTGAATTACAGACCATTTATCATCCTGGCTATGGTGCATCGGGATCTATAGTCAGAACATTAGGAGCCTGTTAACAGATGGTAGTTGGTTGTATTTTAAGAAAGACTAGGCAATTCAGCTTTTTCTGTGAAAAAAAAAAAAAAAATTAAGGACAAGGTGATTTTCTGATGCATGAAACTCTAGCTTTGTTAGCAGTTGTTTTCACTTTGTGATCAACTATAAGCCACGGAAGATATCTGGAAGCAGTGAGCAGAAATGTAAACGTGACTGATGGTTTTTTATTCATTTCCAAGTGAAGAGAGATATTCATGTGCCAGATTACTTTAAAACTCCCACACCACAAGGCACAGTTTGTTATAGAAATAGCAACAGAAGTTATAGGAGCCTGTACTGAAAATATCCAAGTTGAATGCAGTGAAGAGGAAGAGTTTGTTGTAGATCCTTGCATAAAGAGTTATGAAGCTACAAAGCCAGAGATGTGTGAACTTTCCATTGTGATTTTCTTATTGGTTGTTACTACCAACTTATGCAGCAGCAACCAATAAGAAACCATGATTCTTGCTGAACAGAATCATGGTTCCAGCGATGTACAAATAAATAACAAGTGATATACACCCTTATGAGAAACTCCTCAAGATAGACACAAAATGGAAAGGAAACAAAAATAGCTTGGTCCTTCAAAGCTACCCTGGAAAGTGCATGAAAATCTGTTGAGAAAAGGGAGGGGGCTACAGCCTCCATTAGCAATATGTTTCTTGTAGGTGAAGTAGCTGTACCACTAGACAGCCTCTTCCGTGCCCCATCATCATCTTGACTGACTCTCTAGTGACATAGGTGATGTACTTTAAAAAGGTAAAATTTACTTTTAAAAGGTAGAATGTATGTTAGAAGGTAGAATTTCTCACTAAGCAGGAGCAAAAAGCTGTAAAAAAGGTTGCAAGGCCTTGTGAAACAGAACACTTTGTATAAACAGTACATGCCTTGCTAATGAAAATACCCTTGAAGAAGAACATTAGATTGATAACAAGGGAACATCCCTATGTGGAAAGCCCTGAAACCGGCCAGAAACTGGACAACTGCTGGAAGACGCCCAAAGTCAACAAAGATTTGCAGTAACTGGGGGAAAGGTAAAGGCGGCAGTGAGAGATCGCAACCACTGACTCAATTGGAGACTGAACAGAACTAGCCCCGCCACTGAAATGGAGCATGCGCACATCAGTTAAAGGACATTGTAGCTTTAAATGAAAGTGAGAGACTGTACTAACCAATAGAAATTGTTAAGATAAGATACTAACAAGTAATTATAATTAAGGGTGTGTATTTCTATGTTTTGAACCATATAAATATTCCAAAGACTATGTAGGCCAGTGCACTGGATTTGTGGATTACTACCTAGCATCCATCTCTGCGCAGAAGTTATTTAAACAGATACCTCTGCTCTGTGTGTACATTGATGTCTTGCACACCAGGAAAATGACCCCACTTTGTGACAACATAGGGAACAAGAACCAGAAAGTACCAATCAACTACAAAAACAGTTATCTTTAGGCCCTTTCTCAGTATCAGGCAGTAAGCTGAAATTCACATGAAAAAGTAGAGCTCTGCTATGTTTAGAGGCTAATTATTAATAAAAGTAACCAGAATATTCTATCTGTACAAATTATTTTCTTAAATTAGCAGAAAAGTTAATGGAAGCCCTCCTCTGCTTAGCAAATTTTTAATGCACTGATCCCTGAAAGTCACTTTGCATCTGATATCCCAGTCATTCTCTTCGCCTCTCACTGAGCTTCAGTTCTAGGAAGACGTTATATTCTGTAGGCTTTGCTGAGCTTTAGGATGTGCGAGGGGAAAAAAATTTCAAATTGATCACCTACTCCATGTCCTAGCCAAAATTTTGATCAGTGTAGTTTCAGATGTTGTTCAGCTCTAGAGGAGGTCTCTGCCTAAGAAGTATCCAGGTTTAGTCATTATTACTTTTTAACCTTTGCAGGATAAATTAGGACAGAAAGGAAAACAAGACTGAGAAATGGCAATTCCTGAGCTGCAGTGCCAGAGAAAATCAGCACACCAATTTACAGTTGAGTGCAGCTTTAAAACTACCAGCGAACAGGCACCAACATTGAATAGAAGTCCCACATTTGGCACTTTCATTTGTTAATTAGCAAAAATAGTCTGTTTCCCTGCACAGAGTGAACTTCGAACTTCACCACTTCCTTTGGAGCTGTAGCTGGGTCCCAATATGTTATAGCACAGATTTTATCTTTATTACCTGTCATAACCACGCCGGCAGCTTTTTTTGTCCTCTGTGTTGATTTTAAGTCCATCTCACTGTGTGACTTTGAAGGAGTTAGCCATCTCTTTGTGTGGGTTATCAGAGTATTGCACCCTCCTGTGACCAACTAAAGTCCTAGAGGTGGAATGTGACTCTGAATCAACCCCTACAATGGAAGAAGACTCACTAGTGATGGGCAAGGGTGATGTGCCCATGAAATTCAGGGAATAATGGAGGCTGTGACTGACCACAGCTGTTGCAAAGAAGCTGACTTCATCTCAACACAAAGGGGACTAGATGGTGGCCTTTGTTTCAGATAAGCAGCTATCAACAGTTGAGTGGATCAACCGGTGGTTTAAATATTTCTCCCTGAGTTCATTAAAAGAGCGTGAATGTCTCCCTGAGTTAGCCAGACTTGTGTGGGAGAAGCGATTACATGGTTCAACCCAACATAAAGAATAAAAGTTGAACAACTAACAAGTAATTTCACTGAGAGCAACGACTTGAGCTGCTTTCAACTCACATGTTCCTTCCCAGTGACTGGGGACACCCAGCATCATGACAGTAAGCATATTACAAAAAACAGTAATGGGTATCACATTGGTATTATGATTGAATTGCAACTCCAATTCCTATATTTTGCTAAGTGTAACTTACATTTGTATTGTGTTTTCAGTGTATTTTGTATCACTCTACTAAATCAGAAATCCCATGTAACACTGTTGCAAAAATAATCAGATTTAATTATAGTAGAAATAAAATGTTAAAAGGTTGTGTGTTTTGAAACTTGTAACCATAGAACCCTCACCAGGTAATTATTGTTTTGTATTCAGAAACTAATAGAAACCAGATGAAACAATGAAGAATAGAACAGAGGTGTTCCGTTTGAGTCTTGTAATTTTAGGAACCATATTTGTTAGTTATTACATTTTGTTGTTTTGTGAAACTAAGGAAACTTGCTATAGAAACCTGTTATGTAGCAGTGATGCTGCTTGGAAACCCCTTACCCTTCCCATCTTGATTCGAATATCAAGAATTTTAATCAGTGGACATCAGTAGAAGTGACCAATGATTATTTTGGGATATGAATATTGATGAAGTTATATAATCAAAGAAACCAATCAATGTAAAGGTTAAATCTAATAGCAAACATAGAATGCATTTTTATGCTAAACAATTTATGTAATAGTGAAAAGTGTATAAGAACTGGTGAATTTTAATGGAAAGGTGGACACATGTTTGGAGGAGCTATCCCCCGTGACCCCAGCGCTGCAATAAAGAAGTGCCTGCTCACCTACGCTGTGTAGATGAGTTTTTCCCGTTACGGATTTGTAACACCACCAATTGTCTTCAAATAAGACATTAGTAAGACTTTTAATATTTAAAGTTACACCCTTCATGCATGGAATATCTAAAAGAAACTGGTCAAGAGAGTATTGGACACCTATCTGTAACTAGTATTTTCATTTGTAATCATTAGAATAAAACTCTTGTGAGGACATTCAAAGCTTTATTTTTATCAGATGTAAAGGACCCAACTATAAACAAATCATTGGGGTGAAAACTGGCAGAAAGCCTTTAACTTGTGTTCAAGAGCCCCAGCTGTTAAAACAAAAATAGTAGCTTTTTTGCCTCACAAGCATGATTAAGTGTATGGTGGGAGGAAAGTTCTGACTCTGTTCTCTCTTGGGCACCTGGAAGTTCAGGAAGGCACCTCCCCTTGAGATTTACAATGAAGAGTGCATCTTCTCTTCCCTCTCCAGGCTTACCTTGGAGTGAGAATATATGAATTTTATGCTGGATGATTTCAGGTTAGTTAAAATGTCACAGTCTACCTTGAATCACCTCCATTGCTACTCATTAAGGGGCCATCTCTATCCTGGCTTTTGCTGTTACCATTTGCCTTCTCTTTCTTGCTGTTGCTATTTTCATAAGGGGTTGTGTGTTTTGTCTCAGCACTTCCATTGATGCTGATTCATAAGGCAGCATATGTTATTGTGTGCGAGAGCGGGTGCACGCTTGGCTAAGACTGAATGGAAATCTTTGCCTGATTTATGGACACAATGTAGAATGCTTTGTCCACAAAATCCAACCTGTGACTGTCCTGACAGTTGTCAGTGCCTCTTTGCAATAAGCAGCTGCTCCTTGGGCAGCCTGCATTCTGCTACCCTATTTCTGTAGCTGCCACAAAACCTTTCATACTTTTCTGTTGACATCCTGTGTGGGTCCTGATTCCTTGTTGTGAAAAGATTAGGCTCTTCCTAGTGCATACATAAAAGCACATGGGCAGCAAGACTTGCGTGTACATGCAAAAGTAGTTCATCTTTCCCTTTACTTGTGCAGTAACAGAGAAGTAATTCAAATGATTGCTGTAGAATCACTACAGACTGAAGAAGTGACTTCACTTAGAAGAACTGTAGAGCAAAAAGGAAAATACTAGAGACAACATGAGCAGAAAATGTAACTGACAGTACAAAGATCTGTATAACTGGGCTTCTGTTCAAATTAGTCTTGCATTGATGCTGTGTAAACAGGCTGATTACCATGAAGACTGATGTTCTCTGATTAAAGTGATTTTCACTGTTTCATGTGACTTTTCTTAACCTGACAACCTTAGAGACTGAGTCTCAGCTTTACAAAGGTTTTTACTATTCACAGTTGTGAAGAAACCTTGGAAACACTGACTAAAAGTTTCTGGGTACTGAAAGGCCTACAAAAGGAACGCATTGATGCAAGTTCAGTGTCTTTTTTTAGCCTGTCTTATCACCTTTCCACACATAATGTTCTTTAGCCAAAGTATGGGCACAGCATGATGTACAGCAATGCAAAATTCTTTATTGCACCAACCCCATCTGTGTTCCGATGGTGGAACAGGCCTTCAGTATCTCTTGCCTTTTGACGTGCTGGTGGATGGGCCAAAAAACCAAAAATCCATCAAATTCTGTGCATTATTTAAGATAACTGTGAGTCAAAGAATAGGACTGAAAGTTTTGCTTGCTAGTTTTCTGAACATTAACATGATTTAAGAAACAGGAAAAAAAAACCCACACCAACAGAAGAGGGGAAAATAATAGAAGCAAAAATAGTGTTTCCCTATAGCCTGCTGCTGGCTATGTCACTGAATTCAGATCTGCCAAAGCTGATTTATCTTTTTGATGAATCTCAGGACCACAAGAACAGCATTTGGCTCACTCCACTACTACTCATACCTCATTCCCAAGAAAGAAACCTCTTTCCCAGTCTGTCTAGTCGTGATTGTTGGAAGCTACAATAAATTAACATGGAGAGTGGGAGAAGATTCAAGGCAATACAAGGTTTTATTGATGTAGAAGAGTGCGCTTTTTTTTTCCCTTTTTGGAAAATATCAAGCTTCTTGGGATCCTGTTTCTTTAAATATTTCTCCTGTTCATGGAATGATTGGCAGGTGAGTGGGATAGAGGAGAAGAAGCATCAGCTCTCACTTCTGAACTGCCTGCACATTCAGAATTAATGGGGAGGCACAGCCTTCTGACAGGAAGAAGATTCTGAAAATGTGAAAAACAGAAAAAATGGGATTTTCCATAGGACTATGAATCAGGGGAATATATTTTCAGGATTGTCATACAAATGAAAAAACACTGTGTTTGGTCTGTTAATATTAGTGAAGGTTGGCAGTTGAGCCACCCTAGGCTCTGCCTACGATCAATATAAAGAAAGAGGCTTCTTTAAAGTATGATTCAGGTTTGAGATGGGCAGAGTTGCCAGTCAGAGGTGTTTGTCTCTGTTGATTAGACAGAACAAGTAGGCCACTAACTCAGACACCTTGTTAAAGCATTTGAATTTATGTGAGCAGAATCTAGATCCTAGTTCATTTAGTTCACTTATTTAAAGTAAAATAATAACAATAGAAAATAATAAAGATTTTTTGATCCAATGATACAGAACATCATGACCCTAACCAATGAGTTGTGCGTATTTGTTAAAATAGCATAGAAAACAAATTACTGTCATCAAGAATATCCCAAAAGAGTGACTTGAATAAATTCTGAACCTTTTCAGGAACTTAGGCATTACAAAAGGCTTGTAAAAATGGGTTTTCTTGAGACACTGAATCACTGGAGGTAAACCCATTCAGCACCAAATTAAAAACAGTGCTTATTTTTCTCCTTTTACTGACAACATAGTAATTTTCAGCAGAATTCTGAAGCATGATGCAAGTCAGAGGAATGCACTGTTCTGCCACCAGCAGCACGACTGACACAAATGGTATATCAAAAGCAATAAGGTTTCTTTTGAAGACCATACCATGAAGAAAGATCTAAATGATTAAAAGACAAAGGAAGAACAAAGGAAACTGACAACAGCATCTCCTCTACCTCCTTAAAAAGGTCCAAATAAATAATACCATCTTTAGTCTACCTAGGATTTCTCACCATAAACAGATGATTAAGTAGGATTTTGATTTTAAATTGGTGTCAGATAGTGGTCATATCCAGTAGTTAAAAGGCTTTAATGCAAAGTGATAAAAGCTAAATATAGAATTGTTGGCAAGTACATTAAGTAATTAATTGTCTTGATTTCCTTTGCTCTGGATTGTGCAGACTGTATAATCCAGTGACTGTAATAAATCGTTGGTCCTTTTCATTTTATTGAGACCTCAGATCATCAGGTGTAAACCAAAACACAGTAAATAGAGATGTGAACAAACTCAGCATTTCACAGGACTGAATGTTTCAGGAAACCCAAGGACTGTGTTCCTTTTTTACAGATTCCTAAATTTACCAGATTTTTTAAATATCAACCAAGGAAAAAAAAGAATGCAATGCATTAAAAAATATATTAAAAAATCTTAGGTTTCCAATTTTTTTTAGTATCTTGTGTTTGATTTCACCACAGAACAGTTGTGGCTGGAAGGGATCTCTGGAGGTCATCTGGTCCAACCCCCTATTCAAGCAGGGCCACATCAGGCCAGTTGCCCAGGGCTACGTCCAGTTGGCTTTTGACTATCTCCAAGGAGGGAGACTCCACAACCTCCCTGGGCAACCTGTGCCAGTGCTCATTGATCCTCACAGTAAAAAAGCATTTCCTGATGTTCAGATGGAACCGCCTGTGTTCCAGTTTGTACCCATCGCCTCTTGTCCTGTCACTGGGTACCACAGAAAAGAGCCCTTCTCCATACTTTTTATTTATAAACATTAATAATATCCCCCTGAGCCTTCTCTTCTCTAGGCTAAACATTCCAAGCTCTCTCAGCCTTTCCTCATATGAGAGATGCTCCAGTCCCTTAATCATCTTTGTGGCCCTTTGTTGGACTCTCTCCAGTATGTCCATGTCTCTCTTGTACTGAGGAATCCAGAATTGGACACAGTACTCCAGATGTGGCCTCCCCAGTGCTGAATAAATAGGAAGGATCACTTTCCTTAACCTGCTGCAAATACTCTATCTAATGCAACTGAGGATACTATCAGCTGCCTTTGCAGCAAGGGCACATTCCTGGGTCCCATCCAACCTGGTGTTCACCAGGATTCCCAGGTCCTTTTCTGCCAAGCTGCTTTCCAGTTGGGTGGCCCCCCAGCATATACTTGTGCACAGGCTTGTGCATGTGTGGACTCTGCACTTCCCCTTGTTGAACTTCATGAGGTTCCCATCAGCCTATTTCTCCAGCCTTGATTTGCTTATTCACATTTATTTGGATGTAAAATCAGTGTTTGAGCTGTTTTCTGATTTGAGATCAGCAAACAAGGAAATGGGTAAAACCAGGAATCACATACCAGATTGCCTCTTTCTGGCAAAAATATTTATTCTCTGTTGTTACTTCATTCTTCCTATACACTTGTAACTCACAATCCCCTTAGTGGAGCTGTAAGTGGCAGTGGCTTTTAAGAGAAACTTTGACCCCCAGTGTTCTCTGTCTTTTTAATAGTGATCAGACTTTCACACCTCAGATGCAGTCAAGAGGTCCTAAATATAACATATGGCCTGGAAAATTTAAATGGTGCTTTACAGAATATGATTAATATTTATATTCATTATCATGACATATCTTACAGAAAAATGAATTGCTAATGACTTAGGAGAAACCAGCTACTAGAAAACTCTTCTCATTCTTTATACAAAAGGTATTCTGTGCATGCAGCACAATTCAGAATTGCTAAATCCTCGTGAAAATTGTCACCATAACTCGGTACTTGCAGCATTTATTTCTGTCCTTGTAAGTGTACTGGTCATGGATTTATGTAGGGATGTAACTTCAGCTTTGAAGAAAGACAGGTCTTGATCGTACATAATGAAGAGCATAACAGTGACTTCATGATTACTATTACATTGAGATTCTAAATGAAGCAAAACAGAGTTCTTATTTTTTAAGACTTAAATGACTTAATACATTATCTGTATTTGGCACAGTTAATCTACAAGGTACAACTGTGCCTGATCACTGCAGTCTGGCCTAGCTTCTTATATCTTTTTATTAAATCTTTTCTTAAGCATCCCTCTGCATATGCTTTCTCTCTGTTCCATGCAGACTTGGTGCCAGCTACTGGTGCAACCTACGTGTGTGTGAGAGGAATCTGGTGCCAGCTCCTGGGGTCAGATCAGGGGCGGGCGCCCCTGGCCTGTGGTGCCAGGGAATGGCGTGAGAGGGGTCTCCACATCAGCTACTGGAGCCAGTGGGGGGTCTTGAACTCCCGGCCACTGCGGTGGGAACGGTGTCTGTTCCGAAAACCAGTGATCAGTGGGACAGCGTGAGTGAGGCAAGCATGGAGCTTAGCACTGCAGGAGCAGGACCATAGATCACCACCCGTGTGCCTGGTGCCAGCTGCTGGGGGGAAGAGTCTGTGTCTTCCCCACTTCTGGTGTGCCTGGGGCGTGCCTGCGTATTCACCAGCAAACTTTAAGGCAGACTAGCCACTGACTAGGGGGGCCTAGGGTACAGGCCAGGGTCCCCAAGGCAGGGGGTCTGTGCTGGTATGCCCGGGGGAACTCGTGAATGTGGAGTGCAAGAGGGACGAATGTGTGAACGCTGTTCGCAGTGAGCACCAAGCTGCAGCAGCCGGCAAGTCAGGGACCCTGTGGGGTGGGTAAAGGGGCCCAGGATCAAGGCCGGGGTACTGGGCGGGCAGAGGGACCATGCCGGTAATCAAGGGATCCACAAACCTATGTGTGCTTGTGAACCTAGAGAGTGGGGGGTGTGTGTATGCCTGCACTAGTGACCTTCTGCCTCTGCCCCGCCGAAGAGGAGGTGGGGGCTTGGCTGTCTATGGAGTGTCTTTTATGTGACTCCTCTATGTAGGTGCTGTTGAAGGCAGTGCCTTGTCTGTGACAGCCTGTGTGACGGGCCACATCAGTGTCCTCTGTGGGTGTGTCTGTGTGTCTGGGATATGTGTGCAGCCTCGTCACTGGATGAACCGGCAAACAGGAAAGCATCAGCCATGTTCCTCAGCCTGGGCAGAGGCCCTGGGTCCTCAGGGCACCAAGCTGGGCTCCAGAGGCCGGGCAGAAGAAATCCTGGGCCAGAGGAGGGGAGCCGAGCTTCTTACATCACTTAACAGTATGCAGGCAGAGAAATATTCAGAAATTTACACTTATGGTTTTCAGAAGTACCCATTCAGCTCAGTGTCTTCCTAGTTACTACATCCCACTCTGCAGCTTCCAACCTCTCCTCCTAGGGGTTCAGCAGCGTGATTCAAGGTTTAGCAATGATCAGCTGCCCAAATGTGTAACCCTGGCTCAGACTGATGAGAAAAATCCTAAATTGTAAGAGACAGTTTTGACAAAGCCTGTAGCATAGAGCTATGAAAGGTAAAATATGGTGAAATGCAAATTTAAAGTCCAAGGATATAGTAAGAAAAACAATAATGTGAAGAGATATAACATGCTAAGGGAGTCTAAAGATGTCAACAGCAACATGAAGTGTGAACGTGAAGCAACATGAAACAACACGATGGTTCCCAGCAGCAGCAGAATATGACCCTTCACCACCTGCTTCATGATTACCTGGCCAGCAAAGACTCTTTGTGTGTCTTATGTTGGGAATGATAAGCAAGTTAGTGCTTTGCCTGATAACTTGTTAATCCTAACTGCCTTTGATATGTTAGACAACAAATACTTGCTTTGTACTTTTGAGATTAATATATTCTGCTTACAAGAGATTCTCTGGGCAAAGTGAAAGGTGCTTGAACAGAGTGACTCAGAGGCAATGATAGTAACATGGCCTAAATTTCTGAAGAGGTTTTGTAGAAAAAATATTTTTGAGAACCAGGCTTTTACATATTTCTCAATGTATTCTTACTGGCAAAAATGTTCAAATCAATGACCTCTGTGAGAGTAACTAAACTGTATTTTATACATTTTAATTGAGTTGTTCTGACTTGCAAGTGTGCTGTCTTATTCTCTGACCTCTGAGATGTGTAGGTGTTACAGAATTTAAGCAAACAAGACCATTGCTGAATCAAAGGTGTGAATGTTTGGAAGTGATCTAAACTGAGACAGACAAATATTTTTAAGTACTCTCTTTCTGAATTGGGAGTCTGTATTTCTAACAGCTCACCAAGTTAGTTGAATTTAAACTTAATATAGTGCTTTCTTAACACTGTATCTGAAATGTGAGCTTGTTATTTCAACTTGAAATGGAAGGCCATATATTCCTGCAATTCTCCACAAGTAAACTGAATTTTGTCAGAACACCCATACAGAGGAAGACAGTGAATATAACAGGATGTTACTGAATAAAAAGCTAGGACTTTTCTGTGTGTCCTGGCTTCAACTGGGATAGAGTGAATTCTTTTCCTAGTAGCTGCTGTGTTTTGAATTTCGTATGAGAATAATGTTAATATGTATTGTTTTAGTTGTTGCTAAGTAATGTTTACAGTAAGTCAAGGACTTTTTCAGCCTGCCATAGAAGCTGAGAGGGAGCATATACAGGACAAGCTAGCAAAGGAATATTCCATACCATAGACAACATGCTTAGTGTATAAATGGGGGTTGGCTGGGGGGCAGGACTCTGTGATCACTGCTTGGGACAGGCTGGGCAACCGATCCTCAGGTGCTAAGAGCTGTTTGTGTTGCATCACTCTATTTTACATATTCTTTTACCATTAATATCATTATTATTTTTTCTTTTCCATTACTGTTCTATTAAACTGCCTTTATCTAAACCCACGAGTTTTTGTTGGGTTTTTTTCCCCTCCTTTTATCCCTCTCCTCCCTACCCTACTAGGGGCAGAGGGGTGTGAGCAAGCGGCTGCGTGGTCCTAGTTGCCGGCTGGGGTTAAACAATGACACTGTGAAACTGCCTTTTTAAAAATATATTTTCTTTGTCAACAGCAAAATATATATATATATATAAATAAACATTTTATGTGGTATAAGACTTGAACTAGGTTTTACAATTTTACAGTATTTGAGCCCACCTTGGCACAGTATGGTCTTCTCTGACATAGTTCTAATAGCACAGACAACCTAGGTGCACAGAGAAATGAAAGTCACAGCACAATATGGAATTTGAATTTATGTAAATATAAAACACTGTGTGTATATGTACAAAGACACATACACATGATAAGTAATTTTGTAAGTGAGCATATTAATGTATCTTTAGGGAACTGCATACTTTTCTGTGTGGCTGAAATGACAAATGATCACAACGTTAAGGCAGTTATTGAATTATTAAATAGCATAGTCTTGCTCATTCAGAACTAGTGTTGTGTATTGCATTTGCCCCTACTATTTCCTTATTTAGAAGCTGTAAAAGGGTGAATTGATTCATGTTCCTGATGGCCTCCTGCTACCTCTGCCTACAGCTCCTTGACTCCTGACATTTGTTGAATCTGACAACAGGACAATGAAGCGCAACAAGAAAATATTCTGCAAGTACACAGGCACCAAAAGGGAAGCTAGGGAAAATGTGGGCCCATCACTAAATGGGGCAGGGGCCCTGCTGACAAAGGATGTAGAAAAGGCCATGGTACTCAGTGTGTTCTTCATCTTGGTCTTTATCAGTAAGACTAGCCTTCAGGAGTCACAGTGTGATTCTGTGACTTTTTGACAGTAAATTTAAGTATATATTTCTACTGTTCCTGCTTTTATGGAAATGAGCAGCTTCTCTGGATGTTGACTGTATTTCCCTGTCTTTCCTTCCTGCCTTCCTCCCTCCTCTTCCTTCCTTCGTTTCTTCCCTTCCTTTTCATCCTCCCTCCCTCCCTCCTTCCCTCTGTGCCCACCTGCCCACCCACTTTCCTGCCTGCCATTCTTCCCTCCTTCGTTTTCTTTTCCCCATTCACAAAATAATTCCATTGTGACCTTTGACCTCCAGTAAATTTACAAAGCACACTCTGTTTCATGACTAAATACAGTATTTTCCAGAACCGGGCTTTTAATTGAGGGCAACTTCACATTTGCTGCTTCTAATCCCAAAAGTCTAAGAGATCATCAAATTTACACAGAGCTGAAAAGGATTTAGCTGAAATTTTAGTCCACAACATACTTTCTTGCACAATAAAATATGTTCCCTTTTTTGTCTTCTCTGCCCAACAACTGTTCTTGTACCTCAGTTTTATTATTTCACATCCTTGGTCTGCTTCAGGTTTGCAGAGGACCTAGTGGGTTATATCAAAGCCAATGGAACTGAAAGGGTAATGATGGCCCTTACCTTTTTTTAAGGCTCAACAATACAATGGGCAGAGCATCCCTAACAATTGTTGAACACCTCCTGCTGCCTGAAAATTCAGCTACTCCTAATTAAGTTTTAAACACTGTGACTCCCAAGGAGGCAACTATATTATGATGTGGCTAACACTATCTCATTTGATTTCCTGCTGAAAAAGCTGTTCCAGCTGTACAGTTACACAAGATGCAAACTATGGGTAAGAAGCAGTGCTGCTTTTCAGATTTGACCACTCTCTTTCTATGGGAAGTAAGTAAGAAATGACTAACCCCAAATACTAAATTAAAACATTCCAGATACACAGCTGGGCTCACTCACAAGGCATTTCTGCAGAATACACTTTATTGACACTACCTGGCCATGTGCATTTAATCAGCTAGTCTTCTGCTATAAAGTACTTTCAATTAATATTCTTTTCTGTTCTCATAACATTTCTGCAGAGTTCTTAGTTAAAAGGAGGTAAGCACGATGCTATATAATACAACGGTCATGGGCCTGAGAAGATGACCTGTAAGAAGAGATTACTGTGTGCTGAACTTGTTTGATTTGTGGAAAAGGATGCTAAGGGACAATCTAATAGCAGCCTGCAAGTACCTGAAAGACAGTTTAAAAAAAAAAGGAGGTAAACTCTTCTCAAAAGCAGTAGATGACAATGTGCAAAGGTTACAATTTGCTGTTTGGGAGGTTCAGATAGGACAGTAAGAAAAACTTTCACTGAGGGGTCTGCGCAGCACTGAAAGGTTGCCTATAGAGGTAGTGGAATCTCTGTGCTTGGAGATTTTCAAGACTTGGCTAGAGACAGCAATAGCCAACATGAACTAATGCTGGTGACTATTCTACATGGACTGTGAGGTTGCATGAGATGTTCTACAGATGCTCTTTC
The DNA here is from genome assembly GCA_013397275.1 of Burhinus bistriatus. Taxonomy (NCBI): domain Eukaryota; kingdom Metazoa; phylum Chordata; class Aves; order Charadriiformes; family Burhinidae; genus Burhinus; species Burhinus bistriatus. The sequence goes on along the minus strand of VYXH01009052.1, from coordinate 18,720 downwards.
TAACCAACACCTCTGTGTTTCTGCAACGACACTGAGTGTGATCCCTATTTATAAAGGACTCAGTGGCGTTACTCCTGATATCATAGAATCATAGAATGGTTTAGGTTGGAAGGGACCTTAAAGATCATCTAGTTGCAGCCCCCCTGCCATGGGCAGGGACAGCTCCCACTAGACCAGGTTGCTCAAAGCCCCATCAAGCCTTGCCTTGAACACATCTAGGGATAGCGCATCTACAATTTCTCTGGGCAACATCACCACCATGTAAAAAATTTCTTCCTGATATCTAAGCTAAATCTACCCTCTTCCAGTTTGAAGCCATTACCCCTCATCCTATCACTACATGCCCTTGTAAAAAGTCCATCTCCAGCTTTCACCTAGGCCCCCTTCAGATACTGGAAGACTGCTATAAGGTGTCCCCGGAGCCTTCTCTTCTCCAGGCTGAACAACCCCAACACTCTCAGCCCGTCTTCTCAGCAGAGGTGCTCTAACCCTCTGATCATCTTTGTGGCCCTCCTCTGGACTCACTTCAACAGGTCCATGTCCTTCTTATGCTGGGGGCCCCAGAGCTGGCCACAGTATTCCAGGTGGGGTCTCACAAGAGCGGAGTAGAGAGGCAGAATCACCTCCCTTGAACTGCTGGTCACACTTCTTTTGATGCAGCCCAGGATGCAGTTGGCTTTCTGGGCTGCAAGTGCACGTTGCTGGTTCATGTTGAGCTTCTCATCAACTGACACCCCCAAGTCCTTCTCGTCAGGGCTGCTCTCAATCCATTCTCTCCACCCAGCCTGCATTTGTGCTTGGGATTGCCCTGACCCATGTGCAGGACCTTGCATTTGCCCTTGTGGAATTTCATGAAGTTCACACAGGCCCACCTCTCAAGCCTGTCCAGGTCCCTCTGGATGGCATCCCATCCCTCCAGCATGTCGACCGCACCGCATGGCCTGGTGTCATTGGCAGACTTGCTGAGGGCGCACTCAGTCCCACTGTCCATGTTGCATACAAAGATATTAAACAGCGCTGGCCCCAGTACCGACCCCTGAGGAATGCCACTCGTCACTGGTCACCACTTGGACATGGAGCCGTTGACTGCAACTCTTTGAGTGCGGCCATCCAGCCAATTCCTTATCCACTGGGTGGTCCATCAGCCAAATCTGTGTTTCTCCAGTTTAGAGACAAGGATGTCATGCAGGACAGTGTCAAATGCTTTGCAACAAGTCCACCTGGATGATGTCTGTTGCTCTTCTCTTGTCCACCAATGCTGTAAGCCCATCATAGAAGGTCACCAAATTTGTCAGGAGTGACTTGCCCTTGGTGAAGCCATGTTGGCTGTCATCAATCACCTCCTTATTTTCCATGTGCCTTAGCAGAGTTTCCAGGAGGATCTGCTCCATGATCTTGCTAGGCACAGAGGTGAGTCTGACCACCCTGTAGCTCCCCAGGTCTATTTTCCCTTTTTTCCCTTTTCCAGTCAGTGGGAACTTCACCAGACTGCCATGACTTTTCAAATATAATGGAAAGTGGCTTGGCAACTTCATCCACCGGTTCCCTCAGGACCCGCGTATGGATTTCATCAGGTCCCATGAACTTGTCTACCTTCAGGTTTCTTAGATGGTCTCGTACTTGACCTTCTTCTACAGTGGGCGGTTCATTCTCTCAGTCCCTGCCTTTGCCTTCTGCGACTTGGGCGGTATGGTTAGAGCCGTTGCCAGTGAAGACTGAGGCAAAAAAGTCATTGAGTACCTCAGCCTTCTACATATCCTGGGTGACCAGGTCTCCTGTTTCCTTTTGGGGAGGGTCCAGATTAAAAAAAAAAAAAATTATGTATCCTGTACTTCAGACAGGGTAATGTCTAATATAGGGCACAATCATGAGGCCCTCAAATAGAAGTAGTTTAGAAGGAGTTACAGGAAAGGTTAATTACTTCCCTATTTGTGACTAAGGAAAAGAAAATGAGTAGCTGGTCTTTATTCTAAGCTGGGGTCAAGCTTCAGGGCAACAGATTGCTGAATGGATGCAAGTAGAAACTGAAACAGGTGGCAGGGTCTCCTCTCCTCCTTTCTAAGTGAGAAATTAAGGTTCACAACAGAAATAAGTTTGGACTGGTGGATTGTCGTCGGAGGGCCCTGTCTTGGTCACACATTATTCTGGGCTCTGATACTGGGTTTGAGCTTTCTGGTGCTATTAGAAGCAATGAAACATAAGCTGTATGGCCAGAAAAGGACAAGGACAGAAGCTAGGCCACAGGTGTGCATTGTGGGCACTGAAGGAACGCTTCAACACTAATCCTTGGAGACCACTATATATTACTGCTTCCCAACTAGTATATGTTTACTTTCAAAACTGGCTGGAAGACTGGCCCAAAGAGTAGCGGTGAATGGAGTTAAATCCAGGTGGCAGCCGGTCACAAGTGGTGTTCCCCAGGGCTCGGTATTGGGGCTGGTTCTGTTTAATATCTTTATTAACAACCTGGACGAGGGGATCAAGCACACCCTCAGTAAGTTTGCAGATGACACCAAGTTAGGTGGGAGTGTCAACCTGCTTCAGGGTAGGATGACCCTACAGAGGGATCTGGACAGGCTGGATTGATGGGCCGAGGCCAGTGGTATGAAGGTCAACAAGGCCAAGTGCCAGGTCCTGCACTTGGGTCACAACAGCCCCATGCACCGCTACAGGCTTGGGGGAGAGTGGTTGGAAAGCTGCCTGGCAGAAAAGGACCTGGGGGTGTTGGTCGACAGTCGGCTGAACATGAGCCAGCAGTGTGCCCAGGTGGCCAAGAAGGCCAACGGCATCCTGGCTTGTATCAGGAATAGTGTGGCAAGCAGGACTAGGGAAGTGATCGTCCACGCTGTACTCGGCACTGGTGAGGCCACAGCTTGAGCACTGTGTTCAGTTTTGGGCCCATCACAACATGAACAGACATTGAGGTTCTGGAGTGTGTCCAGAGCAGGGCAACAAAGCTGTTGAAGGGCCTAGAGCACAAGTCTTATGAGGAGTGGCTGAGGGAACTGGGGTTGTTTAGCTTGGAGAAAAGAAGACTCAGGGGAGACCTTATCACTCTCTACAACTACCTGAAAGCAGGTTGTAGAGAGGTGGGGGGTCCATCTCTTCTCCCAGGTAACAAGTGATAGGACAAGAGAAATGGTCTCAAGTTGCACCAGGGGAGGTTTAGATTGGATACTAGGAAAAATTTCTTCAATGGAAGGGTTATCAAGCATTGAAACAGGCTGCCCAGGGATGTGGTAGAATCGCCATCCCTGGAGGTATTTAAAAGACCGGTAGACATGGTGCTGAGGGACATGGTTTTAGTGGTGGTTTTGGCAGTGTTAGGTTAATGGTTGGACTTGATGATCTTAAAGGTCCCTTCCAACCTAGGTGATCCTATGATTCTACTGTTACAAGAGGGGGAAATGCTACTTTTTCTTTTAAAAAGGGGAGTGATGGAATGGTTCAGATATACTTGGATCCTTGGACAGGTCAAGAAAAGCACTAGGAACTTAAGTGTATGGTCCAGACCAAATAGTATGCTGAATGTGAAGCTTGCCAACTGCACTATGATGAAGAGTTTGCCACTAGGAAAAGCTGAGGACAGTGGTATAAAACAATGTCTTAGAAAATACACACCTCTGTACCCCCTCTTCTAAAGTTGGGGTTTTTTCCCATACTTTCTCAGAAAAGCTAAGGAACTCCTTTTCTCTGGATAACGGCTAGAAAAGGTGGCAATGCCTGTTTTTAAACAATAATTCACTCTGGGAGGAAAAGACCCAGGTATAATGCAGTCCTCAATATACGTGAACTTACAAGAGCATGTCTTAACTGCAGGACAGGGTATTTTAAATGAGGGAGAACAGTATTCTTCTCATCTTCTTTATTGTGTATTTGTCTAAAATTTATCTAAACATTTTATTCCCACCATAATTCCCTTGCAAATGTTTTGTTACTGGAATATTCTCTTCATTTTGGAAAGTGAAGACATTGAGATTTTATTTATGATCACCTAACATTTCACACTCAAAATACAAAGCAAAATTATCTTTCATTTCTGCACTTAACAGAGCTTTTAAAAAAGCAGACTTGTCAGTGAGTGCTTCTTCAAGTGAGTCTGCCTTACTTCCAATTCTGGTCTCTAAATCTCCAAATTGTTGATGCAATAAAATGAAGATAAATAGATTTTCTATTCCAGATTTTCAAATGGAGTTTCTATTTTTAGAAATATGTAGATTATGGAAAAGACAAAATTTTACACACCTTTGAATATTTTGATTTTTTTAGATAGATTTTTCACAACTGGGACCCGAAAAAAGTAGCTTATAAGAAATAAATAAAGCCATCATCCTTCATCTTTCTGCACCTCTTAAATCTCAGTTTAAAACTGAAATACTAAGAGTGAAATGGTGCCCATCCTCTCACAGTCAGTGCAAAGTGAGAACATTGTCTCAGCTCCCATGCAACAGCTTGAAAGCAACAGCATGCCAAGAGACTGCATGAAGCCAGCCAGTACCTGTTCAAGAGCACAGGAAAGAGCCAGGTAGGCTATGATTAGTCAGCAATTGCTCCATTCTGGCATCGTGAAGACACCCTTGTGGCCATCAACTCAGCTACTTAGAGGGCAATCTCCTCTTTGCTTCATTGAGATCAGTGCTTCTTGTTTCTGTTGTTTCGAGGTAATTCCCAAAGAAAGAAGAAAATTATGGAAAGAACAATCCCATTTTATGCTAAACTCTAGATCAAAATAAAGCTGGTATTAAAGGTAGTGAGCAGGACAGCAGGCATCAGGATTCTACAGAGGCAGGAGCAACCAGTTTCATCATTCACCCTCTTTAGCTGTTCATCACCTCATCTGTCAATGGACTGAACTTTGCTGCAAACTTGGAAAGGCTGAGGCAAAATCTTATGAAAAGATTAGGCTCAATGCTTTTTTACCTTTCTGCTCTGCCTGTACAATTAGGCTGAGAGTGAAGCTCTGGAAGGCACGTGAGTCAGTCTTGCTAAGCTCACTTTTGTCATGGAGGTGATATAAATTATAAAGATGATTACCTACAGAATTTCTTCTATTTTTCTCTGAAGAATTTGGTGCTTTTCACAGACTGAGGTTGGAAAAAAGAGTTATTACTTCTGTGCAAAGTGCTCACTGGAAGGGAACCTCTCTCTTAGCATTGCCACAATGACACAATATGATCTGGCCCATGATGTCACCAAAGTGAGTCATAACCTTTCTAAAAAATACCAGTCGTCTTGACACTAAAATGCTATTCACTATAACAACCCTATGCTGGCAGAAGATGATACATGCTAAGATATCTTTATCTTGAAACTCTGCTTTGAGGGATTGCTGTTATTCTTTATTTAAGCATAAATGTTTTTTGATTCTATTTATATTATTAATGCCAACCAAAAGTTATTTCTTCAATGAGGCCAAAATATTATGGTCAATGTCTTGAATTTTTAGTATTAAATTTGAGAAAGGAATGGAATGCATTTAACTATACTGAGATCTGCAGCTGAGCTAAATTACTGCTCTGCACAGCTGAAGCTCGTAGGAGAAGATGGCTCAGAGCCATATTTCTGCTCCCCCACTCCTGAATTGGCTGGAAACCAAAAAAGTCCCCATGAACCACCTTGTTACTAGCCTAAGTAGTCCTAGTAGGAGCATTGTACAGGATCAAAATGTGGTGAAGTGGAATACTCCCTGCTTTAGCTCAGAGCTGCCTCTATAGCCCTTGGGGATTTGACTACACCCACAGTGAAAGATTCTTCACTGACATCATGGGTCAGCTTTCTGACTGCCTTGTCAGCATGGGCACTGGTCTGGTCTCTATAGCTCACCTATACTACTTGTACGCACCAGCTACCACAACTTCTCCCATTCAAAGTTATGTGATATAGGCCTGTGGCATACCACTCAGTGAAGATGAAAGGCATGCCATAGGCTGCTTCTTCAGCTACCATGCCAGATCTGTCATGACTTCTGTTAGAGTAAGAAGTACACCACAAAGCAGGGCTATTTCTCTCTTGGGTAAACATCACCCACTCATCAATGTTCATTCATGTATGGTGTTCTAAGCAATTTAATAACGCCAAATAATAATCTTCTACAGCACCTTTCACCAGTAAATCACAGAATTCAACAGTATGAATGGGAAAGTTCGGAGGGATTAAATTATATCTCCAAGATCATTAAGTGTAATAGCCAGGAACAAAACTTACGTTTATTGAATAAATTCAGTCCACTGTTCGGCACACTCTTGCTCTGCGTCTGTTCATTTGTACTTTGATAACTTATTAAGGAGAAAACCCTCTTCCTACTCATGAATCACAAACAGAAGCTCATGATTTCAAGACATTTTATAATCTTTTCTCCCCTCAGTAGCGGTATGGCTGGATTTCATTCAGATAGGACATTGTGATCTCCCCACTTCTGATAACAGAGCAGTTACTTTCACAGAGCTGGATCTCATGATACTGCGCCAGTAATATTTATGTGTATGGGGGAGCACATCTATTATGCCTGTTACCCTAAATCTTAAAAATTTTTTTTTTTCCTAACCAAAACCCAAGCTTTGTATAATAGGACATTCAGGGAGGACTCCATTTTGCTATCCTTAAATTACCTCATGTCTCTATTCTTAGCAGTGAAACAGGCATCTTTTCTCTTTACAGACACTGTGAAGTCTTCATCATAAGAATTACCTTTTATGAAGTCACTATGCACTTGCATTGGACAAAACTAGCTCAATTTCAGGTTCTAGAATTGTTTCAGTGACTAACTTGTTACATGTAGATGTATATGTCCATTGGATGTGCACATAGACCCTGGCACTTTGCGCTGTTCCCTTCATGTGGCATAGGTTCACAAGCTACATTAAGGCACACTTCTGATATCTCACTTCTTTTCAATTTGTTTCCCATCACTGATATTAGGCATACTATTAATATCGCTTCCATTTAACACATTTAAAATAAAAAGACCCAGAAACAGAGAACTACAGCAGGTCAGCACCATGAATTTTGCAGAATATTCATGCATATGTTCTGCAAATAAAGATTTCTCTTTCACTTTGTTTTCTGTCTGAGTGCCTTTAATTATTTGGAGAGAACTCAATTCTGGATCTGTTATTCATGCAAACAGTCCTGTTTTATTTAGACAAGTTTTCTTTCATGACTTACATACAGAGGATATTTTTTATATCTTGAGGAGAGATTCTGCAGCTTTTATTCCAATGGAACTTCTCCTGAAGTTCATGGGATGGCCAGGGGGAGTAAAGATTTTCTGAATCTTTTTTTCCCTGTGCGCTCCAAAACAAGTATCCAAAACCATTCTAGCAAGCTTCCTATTAAGTGCAACCTCTATGGCCTTCAGTGAGCATCTAAATAGAGAAGACTTACGGTTTTATTCCCCTTGACTTTTATTTTTATACCAGGCACTGTGTACTCTCAGGCTGCTATAAACACATACAAAACAACACTGGTTCCACTTAAACTCTGGCAGACAGATTGATACCAGGCTGTTATCAGTACAATAAACCTACAAAGCTATTTTGAGACTGATCCAACAACACCTGTGGCAACACTTCCATTCACTTAACTGTGTTTTGTATCAAGATATAAGGCTATGGAGATACTGGTAATGTAAATGTCTGTACAATCTGATACCATGGGAGCACAATTCTCTTAAGTTTCCTGGTAACACGAAGTGTCCTCCTTGACTGGAAAGTAACGCTAGTGAGCTATTGTTTTTCCACTCTCTTGTATTCTTGTTTGAGGAAACACTGAGTATTGTCTTACTGTAGCTTTGGTTTTCCTTTGTCTGTATTTGTTGTCATCATTTCTTTAAGTTCTTTAGGCTAATTAGCTAACACTATGGTCATCAGAGGGTAGTTACGGCAATAAAAAGTGTCTCATGCAATGTCTATGTTCTTTGTCTTAATGTATTTTTTTAAACTGCCCTACTACTGACACAGTATACTTACCATATTTGACCAAAAGTTTGAGTAATGCTCTTAGTTGTGGTAGATTGAAAAAAAATAAAAATTTTACTATGAAGTTGTAACATAAGTGATCGGCTTGAATCAATCTGAGTAAGAACCAGAAGGTTTTTGGAATGATTTGGAAGTGGGGCATTTTTACCATTTGTTAAATGTTTTAACTCTTCATCTCTCATTATAGCTGACATTTTTTACATCACACCTGTCATCATGGCATTCAGAAATCTAGTGAGTATGAAATCATGCTTATTACTGATGCCCCATTGGTTTCAAATGAAGCAAATTTATACCAATTCCTAATTTTCTCTGCTACTGTGATAAGTCCAAAAGTGTGATGCTTTGTCCTGTATTCCTTCTGCCACAGAACATTCGCTAACTTCAGGAGAAAGTTAGAGAAATATAGGTTTGAAGGTCAAACTGGGATCATATGACTTTGCTAAATATAGATGTGAAAACTGACAAGTGAAAGAGCTTTAAAGGTCTTGGCATATTTTGCTTGGTGCACTTCTAAGTCTTAACATCACAAATATGAAAATTAAAAAAACAGAAAATATCTTGGCAGGTGTTATGAATATATCTCTTCTGATTTTCTTAAGGTACAAGCACAGCAGGATATGCCTAATCTGCAGTTTACACTCTCATTTCACAAATCTGTCACTGGTGGATACTCTGACAGGAAGCACAGCATTTTAATATTCTCCTAACCTGTACGCAGCATTGGAATTAAACTGTCGTTGTTGCCTTCTCCATAAAATGACATTGCAGCATGTGCAGCATTGCGCAAGCAGGCAGACAAAGGCGGTTAAACAACAAAAATGTACGAGTAGTGAACTGAAATAGAAAAGGAATATTTAAAGAGCTCCTCTCACCTATCCTCCCTGTCTTAACAGAATTTCCACTGAAAAAATGGCTTTGAGAGGAACCGGCTATGCTTGTACATTTCTCCCTGCAATGCTGCTCAGGATCAGGCCTATGACAGTTTACAGATGTGCAGCCAGACTTCTTGCTATTTATAGATGCCTCTTCTGCAAACAGTATGCTATGGGGTTGTAATGCAGTAGCGGGTATGTTCTTTGATTTAGTGCTTACATCACATTCATTTAAGAAAATTCTGCTCTTCACCTGGCATGGCAAAGGAGGCATATTTATGAAGGTCAAGCAGAGAGCGCAGTATTAGGAAGAGAAACGTGGAATTCATGAGGGAGCAGGACACCTAGTGGGAGGACTATCTGAAAGGAGGAGATATTTAAAGAATAAAGGAGGGAAGAGTCACGTGCTGGCTCACACTGAAGTGGTGCTTTTGCTCTTTATTACGCCTGCAGGGCAACTGAGGAGGAGAGTCAGTGCCGCCAGTGCAACGCTGTTGAAGTTGGTTGGGGTGCAATGTCCTCAGGGGTCTATACACGGCTGTGCGGCATGTCGCCTACCCATGTGTTAAGTGTTCAGTCAAGAGCGCTAGGCACAGTCTATTAATAGAAACAGTGAGTTTGGTATACACTTGCACTTTCGCCTGTCTCCTCACGTGCTCCCAGAGAAGCTGATATTGCGTCCTGCATCTTTCTGCTTTTCCAGATCTGAGACTTCGCATACTGCTGTACCCCTTGAGAAGTCTCAGTGGGGTTAAGACAACCCTAGACAAGTAAACTCAACCCCAGTGTTGCTGAGATGGGAAAGGCTGAGGAAACCGAAGGTAATGGGGCGGGAGGCGGGGGGGGGTGTGTGTGTGTCGGATTTCTTGCAGAAAACCTGAGGGCTCACAGGGTACCCTCTCTGCCCGAAGGCAATACAAAGCTATTCTTGGCACCGCTCAGGCCAGCCAGGCGCAAGAGGGAATGCTCCTCCTGCCCTCCACCCCCGCCTGGGGAAGCTCCGGTCGGTAATCCCTAGGATGCTGCAGAGACACGGATATTCCTGAAGTCCCCCAAACAATCACAGCAAAGGCTCCACGGCGTTCTGCTAGGCGAAAAGCACTCAGAGCGGGCCCCGGTACTGTCGCAAGAGACCACCTTTGTCCCTTTCAGCCTACTCAAACACACAAATA